>JAOXNN020239005.1:0-10801 GCA_028571205.2 Hydropsyche betteni
AAAGCAAGTGATATTCTTTTTGTTTTTTGATAATCAAATGAAAATTAAAACGGTTGTTGATCAGTTGGTGTTTTTTTATTTATTATAATATTATATAATAAATCGATCCTGTAGTAATGTTTTTCGATCGATAATGATAATAATAAATTGAAAATTTCTTTAAGGTTTTGATTATCTTTGAATTTTTTTCAAAACTGTCAACATTTTTTTACAAAAATCATTCTTTTTTAAAAACGTAACAATTCTTTCTGGAAAATGTAAATTTTCAATGAAAAATTATTGAATATTACACAATTTGATATCGATTTTGTTTGATTTCCCTATAATGCAGTACAATGTTGAACTTCTACTGAAAAAAATGCTGCCACATCATTTTTAACATTTATTTGTCGATGTATGGGTCGTTCGGGAAATGAAAATTGACTATTTTGCTTTCTAACAATATATAATATGTGCGGGGAATCGTCTTACATTTTTGTAAGCTGACAATTTCAATTTTATAACGATTTGATTACTATATGTTTTGTTTTGTTCACAGTGTGAAGATAAAATATCTTTGCAAATTTGAAGATGGATTATATTATAGAAATTGTGAATACCTTCACATAAGTAATGTATTTATTATCAAATATATTTAACAATCAGATGATTTGTATTGTGATAAATTAAAAAAATTATGACCTCAATTAGTTTTTATACAAAAAGGTTATTTTTTCAAATAGCATATATGTATCTATTATATGATTAAAATGGTTAGCTATTTTTACACAAAATAAAGTATCAATAAAACCATATACATAAGAAATGAAATTTTCAAATTTTCATCAAAATACAGGTGACCCAAAGGTTTGGAATAAATTTTAAAGAGGTGATAAGTCATGTTATTTGAAATATTTTAACTAAATATTGATTTATACTTTATTTTAACTCATTAATTTCGTCTTCCGGTTTCGTTTTTGTACCTTAGTTTTATGAATTGCATAGATACATGCACGTTTGATACATAAATCTATAGAGCATAAATCAGAGTTTTTTTTTTAATATTTAAAAATTTTGGGCTTTGTTTTTTTAAATAAGAAATATCAAAAAACTCTAGTTTTTCTTTAATTCAGTAATTTTTTGATAACTAATCATGTATTTTAAATAGTTTTATATCATAAAAGCTTTTTTTATATTTATGAAATAAATACATAATTGAAAAAATATCATACCATACCATACTATCATATTACCATTCATTTGAGTATTATAAGTGGGCAAATAGGAAAATTTTATTTTTATACTTTGGACTAAGGTATATATGGCTTAAAATATTCCAAATAAAATGACCTATTACCTCTTCAAAATTTATCCCAAACCTTTGGGCCACTCTGTATGTATAATAATAAAATTTAGTCAGATATTATTTAAAAAATTTGATAGTTTTTGCAGTTTTCCGATGCGCCATTGTATTTTTATGCTGATGAATTCATCGGCTGATTCAACAATTTTTGTATGCATAAACCATGTCGAAAAGCATTCCAAATGAAAATTACAATTTAAAAAATTTTGTGTTGGACTATTTTCCTATATTTTTAAAAATCTAATATACTAGAAGTTCCAAGCACAGTGGTACGAAAAATATCTCACCTTTTTTTAGCTTTTGCCGTACGGTGGTATGTAAATTATCCCATCTCGAAAAATTAAAACCAATTGAAATACAGAGGTTTATGTTCTGTATGTCAAATCCCATTGTGCCTGGGTAATAAAAAAATTGTTTTAATAAATATCAGCTATAGAGCCACAGTAGTGCTGAATGTGTCCCACCCATTAATTATAGTACATAATTGTAATTTTTTTATTTTTCTATTGTTTTTAAATTTCTGTGCAGAATGTGCATTTTTTCTTTAAAATCTCGTGCCTCAAAGAATTAAATTATACGATATTATCAAATCTAATATTTTGAATTTTTCATATATGTACTAATATTTATTTTTTAGCTACTGAATCACAGTTATTAGTACTGGCAACATTTTCATCTGTCAAAAGATAGCTGTCAAAATGTTGTCAAGAAGCTTTGTTACAGAAATCGAAAAACGTCGACGACAAATCGACACACTCAAAATTTTCAACGACAAGTAATTATTTCTGTTAATTTCAATTAATTGATATCGTGCGTTTATTTTTTTAAGAAATATAATCAATAATAAATATCCTATTGTGAATCAGATGATTTATTTATCGTTTCTGTCAACGTGTAAGCGTTCGAGTATACTAATCATTTCATCTTCATTTCAGTGTTACTGAAGTCAAAGAAAACTTAGAATATTGCGTCGAGTTCTCGGCTGGACAAAATAAAATGTTATTAGATGTGAAACTAGGTCCGAATTTTCCACACGATAAACCCATATTAGGTATTAGACCTCACGTGATTCATCCATGGGTTGCTGAAGATTCATATAATATTGTAGGTGCTCCTGGCTTAATAAATGTAAGATTTCGTCAAAATTTAATTTTTTGCACTCATCTAATTTGAAGGAAGTTGATGAGATTTGTCTGATTTTAGTATACTATTCACTCTGACCTAGGAAGAATAGTTCAAGCTATAATCAGGGAATTTGAACAAAACCCTCCAAATCTATTAAATGAAGCACCAGTAAGGTCAGATATCGAACTAAATTTGAATCCACATTCTCCAAACCTTATAAACAATGCGACTCATTTATCACCACCTTTTACAGGTAAATATAATATTTTTTTTATGAAAAAATACCTTTGATTTAAACTTTTATAAAAAATTCTGCTTATTTTTGTTATTTTCAGTTAGTTCCCCGATTCAACAGCCCTCTTTCCCTGAATTGCAAAATTTATCAAACGATGAATTGAAAAATTTAAAAGATGATTTAGACTTGCAAGATAAATTCATCGAAGCTTTACCTCAAACGGTTGAAATGGACAAAATGATAAAAACGCATATGGACAAAATCGAAGAACTCGCAAGTAAGCTGGTCTGCTTTTGTGAATATTTTTCAACTGTATCACTTAAAAGTGATAAAAAAATATTTACCATAGTTCGTTCATTTTGAAATAATATTACAGAAGATAACTTATCCAAGCAAAAGCATTTAGAGGACATAAAAAAAGAAATACTGGAAAAGATAGATTGTATAAACGAAATGAAGAACAACTATGAATCGTTACAAAGCAAATATGAAAAATTATGTGAAGTGTATGCCCCACAATCTATATTAGTATGTATTTTGTCATAAATTTAGCAAATATAAAAGACAAACAATTTAACGGGATAATTTCAGATAGCGCTTGCAGCTTCAACTGCAACTGCAGACGAGGAATCTGAACATATAGCAGAATCTTTTCTTCAAGGTGAACTTGACTGCGATACATTTTTGAAAAATTATGAAGCTAAAAGAAGCTTAGGTCACAATAGACGAGCCCGCCACGAGAGATTATCACATCAAATTTCTTCATTTAACAAAACAGTAAAATAAATAAAACTTATTTTTTACATCATATTATACAATATCTCTATCACTTTTATTTATGTATTAAAAAATTATTTTGATAATTTTGTTATGATTTTTCCATACCATTTTATTATGTTGGTTCATTAAATCATATCAATATACAATATATACTTAACAGAAATAAAGATGTATAACTGATAAAATCAAAACAGAGAAAAGTAGTGGCATTAGTTATAGCACTTGTAGTTAACACTCGTAGATCTATATTGATAATCTTACAATGCTGTTACTATACATTTCAATATTTAAGAACCATATGATTAATCCATCTGAGCATCATAATTGGATAGGGACTACTTGATGATTCCATCGATTTTTTCAATTGTGAGTCGAAAACTTCTAGATGATTCTGTACATGTATAATTACATATATATGAATCGCTATAGCTTAGTTAACAGCACATCAAAATATTACAAATAAAATTTTCTTATTACCAAAATTCTTGAATATACACCCAAATCTCTTTTTACGCGGGAGATATGTTTCAAACTTATGGGGTGAAATAAAAGTATTGTGATTAATGCAATGTGGTTAAGGAAAATAATACTTAAAAAAATTTAATTTTTTTATATATTTATTAATATATTCAATACAAAAATACTCTTATTGTGAATTGTAGACTTGCTTAATATAAATGAGAAGACCATTTTATTTATAAATAGGAGATATTGCATTCTTATATAAAAAGTCTCCATTCTTTTATAGAAATACAACAAATACTGAAATTAAATAAATACAAAATTATGCAATTAATTACCAAAAAATACATCAAATTTACATATAATTAAAGAAATAATAATAATTTTTAAAAATTCATTGTAAAGGAACATTTTTCAGAGAATAATTCGAAAATGATTAAATTTAATCTAACTACATATGACTTGAAACATTTTATTATAAATGAGGATGACTCCATAAACTAAAATTAAACAATATAGGATTTTACAAATCACATTTGATATAAATGCAAAGTTATCACACAATAGATTTTTGTGAAATATTTTTCAAGTCACAAGATAAATTCAGTTCGAAAATATCTCGTACAAATTGAAAAAGATGAAAATATAATATAAAAAATATATGTATATGCGATAAAGTTTTGTGACAATTGAAATAACAAATAATATAATAAATTGTGACAAAAATATTCTTAAGAGATATAATTTGAGAAACACATAAATTCATAAACCAATTCCAAAAATACTGGCACAAATACTGGCAGTTTTCACTTACATCTAAATAATCTTTATACTTACTGATTCAAACAAAATATGTGTGTATATATAAATGTATAAAATAAATGCAAATTCTCAATATGAGTAGCATATTTGACTATATGCAAAAAAAAATTATTAACAGGACTCCCAAGTGTTCATGAAATCTCCGCTGTTCAGCCTCTTTCCGATCGTTTTCACTTGAAAACCAATACTAGTCAAGTGTTCGTGATTTAATATCTTACGCCCATCAAATATATAAGCAGGTTTCATCATGACGTCGTATAATAGATTATAATCAAGCTCCTAAAATAATTAAAAGACATTCGATCAGTATTTAAAAAAATACTAATAAAAATCAATTAATTTAAATAGTATGATTATTAAAATTTATATACAGTGTATTTTTTACATTTAAACACTCACTTTAAATTCATCCCATTCGGTACATATGACGATTGCATGTGCTCGTTCAGCGGCGGATTTGGCTGACGTGTGTATATCGTATTTTCGTTGAGCACCACTCAGTTCATAAATTATTTGTTCAGCATCGACCTTTTAAAACAAAAAAAAAATTGTTTTTAACATAAATCATCTTTGAATTAACCACGCAGAGAAAACTAAGGCGCTTTAAAAGGCAAGATTCACATAAAATACAATAAAACATTATGCGCAAGCAAAGCGTTCAAAATATATTCGTTCTCAATTCATATCGCATTTATGAAAATATGAAACAATGAAAAAACATAATTAAATAAGGCAACCTTAGGATCGTATATTTGAAGTTGGGCGCCTTCTTCGAGAAGAGTTTTAGACACGCAGATTGCCGGGGACTCGCGCGTATCTCCAGTATTTTTCTTAAATGCAAATCCAAAAATGGCAATTCTTTTATCGGATACTGTGTTGAATAAAGATTCGATGATCTGAAATGGCATAGAAAAAAATTAACATTCATATAACCTCATGAAAAATTATTATAAAGAAAATATTTCAAAGTAAAAAATCTCATGCAATGATCATTAAAATTTAATAGCATAAGTACAAAATCATGCATTTTACATTTGCTAGTCTTTATAAAATTTAGGATGAAGAAAAAAGAAACTCATTTTAGATTGTAAACTACGGTTCTTTCTATATCAATAAAACATATATTCATAATAAATTTTCTGCAATTTATTGAATAGTTTTTATTTTCAACCCCTATAAAAATATGAATCCCTATTGCAAAGGATTGATAGACATTTTTGAATTTTGAAAATAGACATAATAAAAGAGTAAAGATCTTTAAATAATAAAAATCTAAAAATTTACCCCTTTAGTGAAACGAGACTTCTGATATTCATTGATATCGATAACTTGCTGCCAATACGCAGCCACTTCTGGTAAATTCAAGCATTCACAAATGTATACTAAATTTAAAATATCTTTCTGAAAACAGCTTCCTCCAAACCCTGAAAATAATTTAAATATATTATCGGCAATAACATTTAAAATTCAAAAGAAATACAAGCTTATCATTAAATAAGTTAACAAAAAATCGTGATTCACGTTTACTTAGAATCATGAACATACAACAAAATATGTTAAGGTACTGATAAAAAAATGAAATAGATATTTCAGATCATAAACAAGTATTATAATAATTAATTTATCTATAATGAATTAAATTGGACTGCCTTTAATAATAAAAAATAAGAACAAGAAAGATTAACAATTCAAAAAAGCAAATATGCGAAACCTTGAGTTAATCTAGAAACAATTGTTAAATTATTTATAAGTCTTCACTTAAAGTAATAATTTGAAACTTTAATTCTATTAATGCGCCTTAGCAAGATAAGAAAATAGTTACTGTTTAGGAAATATATGTATATATTTTTCATATCGACAAATTTTGCAATGATTTTATATGGAAAAATAAAATAATATTCATACATAAAAAGGCATACCAACAGACGCTTCTAAAAACTTCGGTCCAATGCGAGAATCTCTACCAATGGCACGAGCTACTTCAGAAACATCAGCACCGGTCGCTTCGCAAACAGCCGAAAGCGAATTGATGCTCGAAATCCTTTGAGCAAGAAAAGCATTTGCAGCTAATTTCGACAGCTCCGAACTCCATGTATTTGTAGTGATTATTCTTTCGCTTGGAATCCAATGTTCGTAAACCCAACACAGTTCCCTTATAGCTTTTTGCCCTTCTGCGCTTTCTTCTCCACCAATCAAAACTCTATCGGCGCCCAAAAGATCGGCTATAGCGCTCCCCTCAGATAAAAACTCTGGGTTGGATAATATTTGATAACTGACACCTGAAAGTGCAAAGAAACATACAGTAATCTCTATATGACAGCGCGAAAAAATTACAAAAAATACTTATAAAAACGCAAAAATTGCAACAGTATAATATAAATGATAAATGTATTGCTAAAATTATCATGAGAAAATTATATTTTGAAAAAAATCAAACGCTGCATCGAATATATAACACTCAAAATGACATAGAAATATTAATATTGACATATGGAATTTTAAGTTATTAGTAGGTATATTACCTGGTGAAACGTTAGCTTTCAAGATCTTCATAATACTTTGAGCAGCTCTAACGGGAACAGTACTTTTTTCAACCACTATTTTATTCCCTTTAGCAATATCAGCTATCATCCTTGCAGCATTTTCCACATATTTCAAATCAGCAGCTCTACCCTGCAAGTGATTGCAAATTCGACGATATTAAATTTTCGCAATTAACATCATAAAACAATATTATGAATACAATATTCATATGAAAAACTTTCAATATTGTTAATATACACTTTGAATAAATTAAAATCGATAAAATGTTTAACACTGATTGAATTACCTTTCCATTACCAGATGTTTTAGTCGGAGTATTGACAGATATGAAGATCAATTCTGCTTCTTCTATACTTTTTTCGATATCTGTGGTGAAAAAAAGATTTCGACCTCTGCATGTATTTACCACTTCGTCTAAACCAGGCTAATATAAAAAAAATAAGAAATTTACCGTAAAGTGAAAGTCTATGATAATTTTTTGTTTATGAACGTCAAAATTACCTCATAAATGGGTAGCTTGTTAGAATTCCATTGTTCTATACGCTCAGTATTTTTATCAACAACTGTTACTCGAATATTGGGACATTTCAAAGCAATCACACTACATGTAGGTCCTCCTACATACCCAGCTCCTATACAGCATATATTTGTAATAACCATTATTCTAACTCTAAATTTGTGACTGGAAACAGTTGAAGTCTTAAAAGAAAAACGATTGATTGATTAATTAATACCATGAAATATATTCTAGCTAATACAGACCGCCCTCAACTTTTGCACAATTCACTATTTTGCACATTTAGCAGGTTTTTGTCAATAATCCAAAAATAAAGTTTAAAAATCAAATGAAAGTTTATAAAGGAGCACCTGAAGTCCTTAAACACGGCTGATTAACATAATTATGTAACAATATAAATTGATGAATGAATATTATAATACACATCAAATTTTTGATGTTTCTTTACAAGACTTTACTTTCAAACATTTACATACATTTTCAGGAACCAATTATGTGCGAAAGTTGAGGGCTGCCTGTAATTCAAAATACTATATTTAAGCTTAAACATGTCTGAATCAGTCGAAACATCGATCATCTCAAATTTGTCGAGTTAATACATGTGAAGAAAATAGAATTTTTGAGTGTCATTAGAAATAGATAATTAGTTGAAAATAATGGAATTTGCGGAGAAGATTTCAAGAAATTAAATTTATACAAAATGTAAGGTAACGACACCAGTGGTTAACCATGTAAGTAAAAATTAAGGATTTTAAAGACGATAATCTTTTGGAAAGGATACGATAGATAATAAGATGTAATAAACAACTAATTATGCACCCTTTCCAAAAGTTTGTTGTCTCTGAAAACCTTAATTTTCACGTTTTTCTAAGAAGTGAAAATGAAGTACATGTACCATAAGAGCCAGTCCGTCTATCCAAGTGAAGAAGGCTCTCAGACCAACAGTATGAGTGTCTACGTGGTAGGCTTTATGGTTGTTGTCTTCTAAGTAAATCGCAAAAACCACCAGCGGGACAGACGAATATAACACTAAGCAAACTAAGCCCTCGCTGACCACTTAAACGTGATTCTCAAAAATTTGCATCGGTGTACATAATTTGGTAAAACAGAATTTTATCGAAAAAAAATTAATTTCGTCATGTTGTTGTCATTAATTGAAGCCAAATCCAATTTCTACATATGAGGGGTTCAGCAGTAAACATTGCTAAGCGTCAAAATTATAAAATTGAGTTTGAAATTAAAAATTAATTAATACTTTTACTACAGAAATGAATAAATAATTCTAGATTCTCTCAAAAGATGACAGTACTATGTCGGGTTACTCCTAGTTTTATTTGCATGTTAACTGTTTTTCTTAATATCTCCAAAAGTGAAAATGTCGCTTAGCACAATTTACTGCCGAGCCCCTCATATGTAGGAACAAGATAAAACAACAGGTGAAAGACTAAGATTTAAGATATAAAAATCTGAAGAAGCACATGCTTTATTAAGTATGGACGAGATGCTGAGTATCCTACGATGTAAAACGAGTTGAAAGGTTTTAAGAGAAAACGTATAAAACAAAAAAAATCGTGTCAAGTGAGCACCGGGTCAATCGTGCTTGTATTAAACACCAATCAGAATAAAACGAAAGTCGACATCAACGAACGAACGTTTCCTATATAAAACAAGATAAGAGTGAACGCTTAACAAAGTTTTTTGCTGCGTGTACACTTTTATGGGTACACGTAGAACGTCACGATTCCGAGTATAAAAGAGCGTAGCCGACTTCCGTGAATGACAAAAATGTCGAACGTCGTGTCGACAATCATCAGTCGAAAGGAGACGCCGAACATGAAACGGAGATCGCGAAAAAGTTAAATGGACGAAGAACTTACCGAAACGCGGAAACGAGGAGCGCTCACACGTCACCAACTGCACGCTCGGCCCAACTGACGGTTGTGGTTGTGTTGCCCTCGTCGGGTCGGAGTTGCCAGGCCGAGCGATGTGGGTGACAGACGTTCGCGTAAACATAGGGTGACCATGTTTCCCAGAGCTGCAAAAAATGCTCCGCCCGATATATGAAAAAATATGTGTTGCACGTCCGATAGTTTTTACTCGATTGATATCGTTAAGAAAATATATATGTTACAGTTGAAGTGTATTATTAGTTTAAGTATATTTTGTCTGACGTTTTTGATAAAGTGTATTTGAATACAAATTGTCTAGTTATGGTATATCTCAACAAACGAAAATACAGTTTGACTACCAGCTCACTAGTTAAAATGTATTTTCAGTACTTATGCAACCGATACTGTTCTTTTCGTCCGACTACACTAATTATTATTAATCTTGTATTAAATAACAAATTAGCATGAATTTTAATATTAATCGTGCAAACTGTGAAAAGTTATGTGCCTTTATCCATTGCCCATTTAAAAATAAGATAAAATGTTGTAAATGTAAAAAGAACTTTACTGGCGACATAATATTGCTAATTTACATTTTTATAAATCTAGGAGGCTAAAACCCCATTTGACTGTAGTAATTACATTTAAACAGAAACACAGATAATATAATAAGTTAGTACAGTTGGACGAAAAGAACAGTGTTACGCCTCCGGTCAGTTCGACGTTTGGTCTCGAAGCGTGGTGACGTGTATCAAAATGAGTTCGTGTTTTTGGAGGCGTAAAGCGTACTCTTTCGGGATGGATGCGGTACACTATTGTTCTTTGTATCGAATTCAACTTTCGGTTCAAAGTTAACGTAAAATGGAGAATTCCGGTCGGCGAACGGTCAACCCTAAACGTTTGCAATGTTTTTTCGCTTTCTCTCGCTTCTTCCTTCACGCTTGCCTTCGATCGAATTGTGCATGTTATGTGAGTAGGTATAATTGACAGTTACTAGACCATGACAGGTACTAGACCATGACAGGTACTAGACCATGACAGGTTCTGGACCACATGCGCTACTGGACCACATGCGCTTCTAGCCC
>JAOXNN020239034.1:0-10799 GCA_028571205.2 Hydropsyche betteni
ATACGCATGAAGAATTATACATGTATATAGGAGATCGACGGGTCGATCATTTTAAAGTCGCGAGCGTCATCGAGACATACGGGCGGACACACGGACACACACACAGAAATCCGCTATCATATATAGGGGATATAGACTTGTTAAATTTACCATTATTTCACAAAATAGACAGTGAATTTATTTTATATTTCATAAAAAAAATATCTCTGCTTACATTCTATTGTTTACAATTATTACAACAAATAATTACTCACGTTCCCTAAGATATTTGGAAAGCAATGTGTTTATTCCGATAATTTCAATAAACAACAGAATTAATACGAAGTAATTTCTTTATTTCATATACGGAAGACATTGTTATCGTAGTGATCTTAATTCCGAAGCATGTGAGTTTTATTGATAGTGGATCAATAATTCTGTTTTGCTATTAATTCGTTTGCCTAAATAAATATTTTGATTGAAATCCAATTCAATAGTAAAACTTCCTAAAATGTAATCTTTTTTGTCTAATCAATAATATTTTAATTATGAATACAGAAAAATTATAATAAATAATATCTATTCAATTTATAAATTTTATAATTCCTATTTTATAAATGGACATCTATGACTGAAATATAAAACTAATTATAAAAATAAGTCACGTTTTCAACCTGTCTGCCACCAACTCATAACAAAAAACTTATTCAATTTATTAACTTTTATCGTCCGAATTGTTAGCATGTACAAATTTAGATGATTTAAATATATGTATATTTGTATATACTAAACCAAACATAACCTGCCTACAACACGTACAAATATAAAAAACGTACAAGCAAAATTTTATAAGAAACTTATATGCGTAAATTAAAATACTTTAAAAGAAATTGGATTAATGTGGCTATAATTCATTTTTATGCGTTAAAACGCCAATTTAAAAAAAATGAGACAAATTCGCAAAGCTAATAGAACATGCGCGGACAACGAGACGTTTAAACCTCTCTTTCCAGCGCGTCCGCCGCCCGTGCACGTCCATATCTTGGCTTGTGCTTGTTCTGTAAAGTTTACAGCTAAGGCTTCGGCAACTTGCACATAAATAAAAACATGTCTTCGACTGCTGAACTCGCTTGCGTCTACTCCGCCCTGGTGCTCGTCGACGATGACGTCGCCGTCACTGTAAGTACATCTCCCTCGCGAAACTAATCCGCGTTCATCACGCTCGCTGGAGCCCATCCGGACATAGTTTCGTCTTCGAAACGTGATCGATCTCCATTGTTATCATTTTCCACGTCAATTTTTGATATGTTCGTCAATCGCGCATCGGATTGTGACGTTTGTCACATGGCCGGCGTTGATGACGTTCATAACCTCAATTGATACTCCACAACCCAATTTTGATCATTTTCTAATAACCTAGCTTTTTTGTAGTATGTAATCGTAATAAGATTTAAGTAGCTCTTGATAAGTTTGAATATCGTTTAAAGTGCACTCTCGTGGTCGATGACACAAATATGTCATTAAAATTTTTTGCACAGATGTCCGATGACACCCAGTGTTCCAAAATTAATGCAAGATTTAGATTTACAAAACCTTACGTTAATTTTGGGATAATGGGTGTCATCGGCCACGAAAAGAATTACAAACTTATCAAAAGCTACTTAAATCTTATTATGATTACATATTACAAAAAAAACACAGGTTCTTAGAAAATGATCACAACCAACATTCCTTCTCGAATACTCTTCACTATACTATTTTACTTGGAAAAAAGTTATTGAACGAATCTTATGTTTTAGGGTGAAAAAATCTCGACCATCCTTAAGGCCGCCAATGTAACGGTTGAACCTTACTGGCCAGGTCTCTTTGCCAAGGCTCTCGAAGGAGTCAACGTTAAGGACCTCATCACCAACATTGGATCGGGAGTAGGCGCTGCAGGACCGGCTTCGGCCGCTGCGGCACCAACCGCCGCTGCAGCTGCTCCAGCCGCAGCCGCCAAGGAAGAAAAGAAGAAGGAAGAAGAACCAGAAGAATCCGATGAAGACATGGGCTTCGGTGAGTTAAAATTTCCTTTTTTTTTATAATAATTATATATTATATTTCCTAATGTTTTTTTTTTCTTTTTTACAGGTCTCTTCGATTAAACAAAAAATACCTGTTATTTTTTTTATATTTTTGTACAGTTCTAATGTACATTAAATTCTAAAAATATAAACTGTATTTTATTTACTTTGACAATATCCTTTTCATCATAGATAAATAACTCATATCCCACCAGAATGAACTGATCTCGTTTTCTAATAGTTTAAAATATTTTTCCTCTTAATCTCGTTAATGATGTCGCGAATATTTGTTACTTGAAAATTACTCGAACAAATGTTGACTCTCTAATTTTATCTTTCTGGTGATAGGTAAGAATTATGGAAATTCTCGAGGAGCAAATATTCATGTTTGGTTGAAAATTTACTAACCATACTATTGTTAAACTTCATTTCACTAACAGTAAAGAAAACAAGAACGTTTTTTTTTGAAAATAAACGTCAAGCTTCTGAGATAAACACTTTTTAAAAACTTGTCAACCTAGCTTTACTAAAATGCTTAGTGCTCTAATTAAAGTACAGCATTTATATAATAAAACCCTGATATATTAAAGCATTGGTGTAGTGAAGAATCTGTATAGCACGAAATAACATAGGGCCCAAGAACCAGTATAAAAAAAAGCGATAATTGAAAGAAAACTAATATTTAATTGATTTAATACAATATTATAACTAATTCAACTTGTTCATGAAGAACTGATTCCTTCCTGTGAAGCCCCACATAGCCCTTTGGACTCCGCTCAATTTATTATAATCAGCCAAATGCCTCCAAACCAATCTGCTCAGACGCCAATCAAATACAACTCCACGAGGCCTAAAAACATATTTGGCTCGTTATAATCATAAATTTAAAAAAAAATACATATTTATTACATAATGACTTCAGTCAAACCTAGACGTTAAAGCGCATCTTTTATTCATGCGTAACGGTGTTGTGTTCAGTGGGAAAGCTGCAATTTCAGCTTCGGCTATTTCTCTCAGCTCAGGAGGCAAGATGTCGTTTTTCCTCATTGAATTGACTCTGAGGCGTTCATAAAAATTATCCGCATTCATCCTGCGACGTTTAACATCACGTATCATTCGGCATCCTACCCATTTGTTGCGTACTTGCTGAAACTGAAATTTGTCCCGTTGTATTACAATGAGGTAATCCTTTAATTTAAGTGTGTAAATTATGTATTGCCAAATTGGCATTGACATGAATAAAAATGTATTATAAGGTGCTTAAATTGAAATCCTTTATCTATTTCATATGTAAGCATGTGTAAATTATTTTTTTATTGTTGAAGGTTATATTTATCAATTTTTTACTAATCTTAACAAATTTCGAGTTTATATGTTGTAAAGTAGCACCTTTTGCCATCCAAACTGTTAGTATCTGCAAATTTAGATAATCTGGAGGAAAATTATTTGTAAAATCTTTCAAACGTATCCTCCCAACACACATGTACAAACTACACGCGGAATTCTTTAGGAAACCTAATTTTCGAACTTTATGCACATATTACGCATGAAATGCATTAAGTAATGTAATTTTAGCGTCTATAATGCATTTTTATCCGTTAAAATATAAATTTGTTAATAAATAATTAACGCACCTAAAGTAAAGGATAACATAAAATAATACTAAATTAACTTAATTATTTCAAAGTATTATCGTTATAGAGTTCTAATTTGATGAAATTTTCAAAATACGTTACGATTTTTTTGAAAATAAAAATCATAAGAAAGTGATCATTTGAATATTGAAAATAAAACAAAATTACAATGAATCCTTGCGAAGATAAATTATTAGAAGCCAAAACAGATAATTGTTTTAGAGCTCCAACAGCAGCCATTTTGAGGTTATATGTCAAACTATTTGGCTATAATGTCAGTTTATCTGACCAATATTAGGTGACCAGATGTTTGTCCAAATGACGCTAGCACACAACGAAGCAGGCACACAGTCCGCTAAAAATCAAAATAAAGAGATTTCGAGTTGATTTGCGTCGAAAATCTAGAATCTAATGCGATTTTTAGATCATTTTTAAAATTGTCTTCATTAAAATATGCTTTCGCTTGTTTACTAATTTTTGGCAGGGTATCTTAGGATAGGAAAATAGAAAGATGGTTAAATGATGATGGTACCTACTCGATGGTTAAATGATCCAATAAATGCGTTATTTATTTTAATCATACTATTTCGAAATGTATATTAAATTTAAATACTTAGTCATTGAATTGTGTTTGATGTTCGTTACTGTTTTTTTTTTTTCAATTTATTATTTTTATGACTTGAACCTTAGATTGATAATCAACTGCAGTAGAAAATATATAACACGAAACTGAACGGACTGAAATATTTTTTCATGTTGTACGTTTTGACGTAACATATATGTATGTTATCGTCCAGTTCTATAAGAGGCAATTACTAACTTTAGAATCTGCTTTTACGATAACATGTCAAGACCACAATACTTTTTGTTATTAATTGATTTTTTGTGTTGAACGATTTCCACTGCACATATGTTATTTTTTTTTATTACTTACATCAGCTTATTGTTTTTTATCAAATTAAATTTCACAAATAACATTTAAAATAAGAATCCTTTATATGTTATTTAACTGAAAGAAAAAATTATATAACGAATATTTTTGTCGATAATTATGTCATCCATGATTGAGTAATGAAACGGAACTCGAGAAGAAATTCAAGGACTTATCCCTTTTGAACCCATACAAACATAATTGTATGCGTCACATTGTACTTGTATTGACTTCAATTATATATTTATCTTTACGAAGTCACGTTGCAAGCAGCATGGATTATATTCGTATATCCGTCATGTACATTCATTCATTACAAACAATATGTCGATATCGTTGAATTTTATTACTAATGGATATCAAAAACTAATAAATATGTATGTTTTTAATAACGAACTGCTTTCTCGATCAACAAAGTTAATTGATAGTTGATGCATCGGTGAATAAATGAAAAACTTGACAAAATTATTTTTAGCGTCTATCTCTTAAGTAAATATTTTTAGCTTATTACTTATTATTTTCAATGCGAGTTTGGCTCTCGGATAAGGCATATAGTCTAGACCCCCAATATTTGATGAGGATACCTTGTCCTGCAGTGGGCACAAAACGGATTGACAGTGATGATGATGATGACTTATTATTTATTACTATTTATTTATTATTTATCCGGGTGATGAATTGTCATCTGGAAATTTTAATCCTTTTTTCACTACATCTAAAATTTTCAAATAATAATTCCTAAATGCCTCTTGTCTTTAGATAAAGGCAAAGGCAGTTATCAAAACATTTCAATCATGGAACTCGGTAATAAGTATATTGATATGTTGAATTTTATGTTATTGTAAAAAAATGTGATTAAATTAATCGCAAATTAAATAACAAGAAATCGAAATAATTAAATTTTACGACATAGAAAACATTGGCTAGTTTTTTTTTTAATTTTGCATATTACTTTTAACATAAAATAAATACTTCAGTCCCCTAAATTTCATGTTCAGTGAAATACATTGAATGCTGAAGTTTAGTAAATGAACCGATCATTCAAGACAGACGTATTCACGAAAAAACGAAAAATTATAAAAAAAAATTCAACGACATAAATAAATAAAATCAAAGGATTTAAAAAGTTAATTGGATCAAAATAGATAATAATTGGAGGAAATTAAAAAAATCTTCAACCAGCAAGTTTATATACCTACAATGATTCAAATATGTATAATAATTAATTTAAAAAATATCACGATGAGGCAGAGAACGTGAATACGACAAAGTCACGTTGCACAGCAGTCAACCCTGTAACAGAACGTTTTATTTTCAGTGTTTTCCTATCGCAGGCAGCTTCAACACCTCGCTAAATAAAACATATTTAAAACCAAAAATAACCTAACGGACAATAGATAAATGCCAAAATAACCGGCATCCCTCGAATTTTCTCAATCGAAAACATTCCCTGGTGGATGTTGCGCGGCGCAGCTTTCATTTCTCGCCGTTTCGTGTGAATGTTCTTTTTGCGAAATTGTGATTTATGTAATTTTTCAATTTGATTAATTATAAGTGTTTCGAACAATAATCAGTGTCCTGCTGTTGCATCGATGATGTAATTGTACAACTTTGCACGATCCCGCAATGGTAATATTGATTTTTTTTATTGAAAATTAACAGTTATTCTGAAAATATGTAACAATTCATACATAAATTTTCCTCCGGATATTTTGAATTCACATTTTATCCGTTTCCATGGTATAAATGTATAATTTTGAATCTTCGTTTAGAAATTCAAATTTTCGCCTGTCGACAAAATAATTTCAATTTATAAACGAAAATAGTGTTATTTAAAATTTCCATAAATTATGGTTATATACAATATCCATAAATTTATTACTTTCCACATAAATGTTTCAGAATTTCTTATCTATATACGATTGATTGTGAAATTCGGCTTAACCTCATTTTGAGTATTTAAATTGCAAAAATTTCTTCGTTTACGAGTTAGAGGTGTGTTTAATTTGAAAATCATGCAAGTATTTCAATTTTTTCTATTTATTATTGGAATTCGATCCGCGTATACATTTATATAAATTATTTATGTTGGCGGATTTTCAATTCAGAATAAATTCACGTGACGCTATTTATACGTATTTGCTTAAATAAAATAGCAAAGTAAACAAAAATCATGTGAATTTTTATGTATAGTATTTTTACAATTCTCGTATTAAAAAAATATTTTTTATTTTGAGAAAATGTAACTTTTAAAAGGCTGCTTTGTAAAAAAAGGGAGATTTCATACACATGTATATATAATAATACGATGAACTGGATTAATCGATTTCATAATTCTTAGTTTACTCAAAAGGTAAATAAAACATATATTTAATTCAATTGACATAATTTTTATTAAGATGTTATATTTACACCATGATTTATTAAGATGATATTTACACCATGATTTATTAAAATGTTATATTTACACCAAACACCATTACATTTACTTCATTCCGAGCACAGTTCTTACGAACTTTAATATCGTACAAAATTCACAAAAAAAATCGGCAACCAAAAATATTTGCACTGTTTATGGTGAAGTGTTGCTGGTTCGACAATGCCAGAAATAGTTTCATAAAATTAAATCAAGCGATTTCACGTTAAAAAACAAATCTAGAAGTGTCTCTAGCTTCAGAAATTGAAGCTGTTTCAGAGATTTCTATATAAGGATTAACAGTTATGATAAGGTATTCATGGTCCAATGTTTAAAGAAGCTTAATAACCCTCGGGAAAGTATTAAAATAAGGCTTATGGGTACCGCACACACTTAAAATAAGTTAAGATAACAAGGAGACGCATATATGCCTCATAAATATGCTTAATAAAACCACAGACTTCAGATGGAAAAGGGTTCCACTTCCACATTTATGAACAGACGCTTGTTTCAGCAAAATCTATTTCGAAACCAACCAATTTTCAAATCAATATTTAACTATTATATATGTAATTGAAAGGTTATGCTTTTTTTAAGAAGCCATATTTTTTAACAGAATAGGTTAACTATTGTCTGTCATTATGTTATATAATTTCATGCATTTTATATTACGTACATATGCATTGTTTCAGTAAAATCTATGTCAAATGAAACCACATTTCTCAGAAAACAACAAAACCATTAAAGTGCTTAGGTTATATCATAAGTTTTTTAAGTAACGAAACACCGTCACGTTGTCGAGATGAAAAAATCCAACGTTTGCGTCCACGTGATACATTTTCAGCTTTTCGTTAAGTTTTTACTTATATATAATTATTTTTTTTTATTTATTTATTTACGAGAGTACCTAAACTATGAACATTGCCGGAAAGGATCGATCGGAAAAAATGAAATATTTATAAATTTAGGAATTCTTAGAAAATGCTTCAAAAATTATTTCTACTAATGTCACAAATTGACACTTGCAATGAGCTTGCGGTGCACTGGTTAAGAATCACTGACAATGAGTTAGACAAAGAAATATGTACATATTTGTTTTTGTACATATTCTTTATAGTAAAAATAAAAATTCCCTATAACATACAGATTGCACCATATGACATCGATGTGTTAACAATTTGAATTTTTTCAGAGAACATCGACCAAAGAATACATTTACTACACCACTTGATCTCGAAAGACCAGGGAAATACTGAAAATTGAAAATGGCTTCATTTAAAGACAAGCACACAGTCCATTGGTTCAGGAAGGGTCTTCGACTTCATGACAACCCTTCGCTCAGGGAAGGTCTCAAGACAGCCACCACCTTCAGATGTGTCTTCATCATCGATCCGTGGTTTGCAGGCTCCTCGAACGTCGGTATAAACAAATGGAGGTAAATTGTTGATCATTATTTGAGGGGCTCGGCAGTAAATAGTGCTAAATGCCAAAATTACAAAATTGAGTTTCTTTTATTTACTCAAAAATTAATACTTTTACTACAGAAATTAATAAATATTTCCAAATTCTCTCAAAAGATGACAGTACTATGTTGAGTTACTCCTAGTTTTGTTTGCATCTAAATGCATGTAAACTGTTTTTCTTAATATCTCCAAAAGTGACAAATGTCGCTTAGCATTATTTACTGCTGAGCCCCTCATTTTGTATACTAAATTTCTTTCATTACCTCCGTTGTTTATTGTAGAATAAATTGATCGAAAAATGAGCATTTCAAATGAATGGAAATCGAAGTGAATTTGAATCAAGAAATACAGTCATCAATGAAGTACTGTTTTTCTAATGAGTTCGATTAGTGTTTTTTTATGAAGTGGTTTTGTATGGAAATAATTTTGAATAATTTTGTTTTTCTGTATCGTAAATTATGTAAATTGTGAATTGCATTTCTTTCCGATCAAATGAATTCTACGTCAATTCATAAAGTTTGCCATTTAAATTTCGATTCTTTCTTAAATACGTGGGCGATGCCTCTCATCTAAGGACACTATGTATTTCGATCTTCTGACCTGCTGTGTTTGTGCCAAAGACTTCGCTAGTATCACATTTTCAAACTTAACTGCAGTTGGGATGTCTTCTCTGCTGTTTATGCATTCTTTGAGTGATCTCTTAGGTGTTGGACTTACGCTTTTTGTGATACTCGACCACAAAGCAACTTGACTTCCCTCTGCACTCTGCTTGACCGATAACGGATACATGCCAGACTTATATTCCATTTACTTGTGGTTGATAAACCTCATATTTTTCTTGAGAGTCCCGCGCGCGTGCTGAGTTTTCTGCTTCTGCACATTGACACTTCGAGATCTTTGTATGTTCTACTGCAGTAGATTTCGGATACTCATGATGTTCTTACCACTGAGTTCCTAGTGTAATAGTTTGCTGCGTTTAATTTAATGTGTTTTCTTGACTGTTTTGTTGCTGAAAGAAGGTCGATTGTTCGGGATGTGATCGAACGACAGAAGCAGCATTGGCTGAAGGGTTGCTTCGGTAAAGAAGCGTCGCTGATTAACAGAACGATGCTTTGCCTGGTCAGAGATAGAGGTAGTTAGGTAATGAGCGTACATTCAAGAAATAATAATTGGAATACGGAGTCAGTGTAAATCATGATCCTATAGACTAACATCAACTGCAGTTGTTTATCCTCAATTACTCTAAGTCGATAGCTATTATTCCGCAATTAATATTATGGAAGACAAATACTCTTAAGCACTATTCAAACTTACCACACAACCTCTGTCTTACGCTTCTTATGATTGTGGAGATCCCTCAATTCCTCCTTACTGCCTATTCATACAGTAGTACAGACGGATGTGCTTTCAGTGCTCCCAAGCCTAAGATATTGTCAAATATTCGAACACTCGAAGAACAAATTCCATTTATAATGGTTTAAATCCTAAGTCTTATGGAGTGGATGGTAATATATTAATTGTGTTTGGATACTAGCCACAAAGATAAGCAGTAAAATTGGATGAGCATTTGAATATGAGTAGACATAAATACTGGATTATGGGCGAGAGAGAGTGGGAACCAATTACTACTACTACTGTATGCAGCACTGTGATGAGTTGCCTTATGAGCTGTACCTTTTATGCAAGGTACTATACGATGCACGAGAACTAGGCGATTGAGTACTGTCAAGTGATATACTCTATATTTTGACTTCTGGGAGACGCTACGACCCTATAAATATTAGCAGCATTTCTTCCGCAAACTTATGCAGTAACTAATATTTTTGTGACTTTCCATACATTACTTTAACTCTATATTTCAAGAATATAGAGCACTTATAAAATATCAACTAAGCTTATAATTATTTACTTTAAAGAAGGAACACTACCACCATTAGCAGTCCTGGTTCGTGTATGAGCATTTTCAATTTTTTTATACTGGCACTCAAAGCTCATATTTGCGTATGAAAGGTTGTGCTTGAATTGACAGATTATTGGAAGATTCGGTAAATTGCTGACGAATGAGGTGAATTTGCTAAGGAACATAACTTAATAATAATGAACAATTGTTTATAGCGAGCATGATGAATGTTGAGGAATAAAAGTCAACTGAATAATCTAAAATCAACTAAATAACACTCTACTGCGTCGACAGTAGCAGTACTGAATTTCAACTTGTAAATGACTAAATTATTCAAAAAATAGTTCGGCTACTCGGCTGTCAGTCAAAGAGAGAATCTTAAATTTGAATTTAGTAAAGTGTTGTTTTTTACA
>JAOXNN020239042.1:0-10794 GCA_028571205.2 Hydropsyche betteni
ACACCTTCAGATTATCATATTTTCACATTCCTGAAGGCACGCTTGGATGAAATTAAATTTTTAACTGACGAACAGATGCAGAAAGAGGTTCTGAAGTGAGGAGGGAGCTGGCAGGAGAGTTCTTCGAGGAGGGCATAAAGAAGTTCATGCCACGGCTCACAATATGATTATGCGACTATGTGGAAAAGTATTCAACAAGTGCATTAACAATATCTTGTAATTTTTTTCAGATACACTTTTTCTAAAGAAATATAAAAATTGAGTTCGCTTACTTTCTGAACATGCCTCGTATATCGAGAATGATATATGATAGAAATCATATCAGTTTTAAGACTTATTATTATAACACTAATCCTTTAGGAGATTTGTGTAGTGACATCTATACAAATATTAATAAAATTATACTTGTTACTGAAATGATCAAGTATACGAGTTGTTTGGTTTGTTCAATTATGTACATAATGTCTTGAATAGGGAACATTTTCCGTATAAATTAATGAAATATTTGTTTTGATTACTTATGAGTGACCACCAATTCTAATAAAATAAATTTGATCCGAAAAATTTACATATAAAATATATGCTGACCAAATATTTTTTCCTTTTTGAAATATTATCATCCAAATCGTCGAATGATAAAATATTTAATGATAAAACTAATTAGACTTTCGGTTTACAAATCGTTTCACACATTTATTTCTATTAAGTGTAAAAACACTTTCATTCAAAAAGACCATTTTTATCGAACCATTACAGTTAATAATGTTTTATTTATCAAATGACCCATTTATTTTATTCGAAATGAATAATGATTATCTATTATTATACCTGTTTATAAAAACCAATCAACGATATTTGGAAATTTAACGTATATATAAGAAAATTTCTAGTGGTAAAATATCATTTTTTTCATCATTCAAATTTGAACAACATCGAACATGAAAACCACAACTTTATACGTAATATGTTTTGATTTATCAAATATTTTTTAATAATACTTTCATATTTAACTTTATTTCTTCAGGTGATTTTTGCGAGTTTTTTGCTATGGAACGTCAATGCCGAAATATGTCCATCAAGTTGCGAAAATGTATCCTTCCGGTAATTGAATTTTTATTGTAACTATAATCATTCGAATAATTAGATCTAATTCGTATCGATTTTTTATTTATTTCAGAGGATTGATTAGCAATTTGTGGAAACTTTGTGTCCCAACGACTCCGCTGTTGAACGATTACAGAAACAACTTGATCAGTTTGACCAATTTTGGTGAAATCTATCAATCCATCGTCATCGGACAGACTATATTGGCCGTCGAAAAATTCACTAATTTTGAATCAAACATTTCCATGTCCTGCTTGTATACTAACGTATGTTATAATAATAGTTCTTTAAAAAAACCCACCCGCCACTGATTTAAATCAGTGGCGGATGATGAATATTTCACTAGAATATACTGTCGAAAAAAATTGAAAAGAGTATTTTTTAAATTAAAATTTTATTCTGAGCTCTTTTTTATAAAAATAATCTAAAACCATATTATAGTACTTTTTTAAAATTAAGTGATTTTTCAATAGATATTTATTAGGACATGCACGCCACTGTCATTGCGAAAATATTGACATTGTGAATAACAGCAAAAACTGAATAATTAAAATTGTTGTAATTTTGATTTCAGATAATTAAACAGGCCATAGCAGCAAATGATGGAAAATTAAATTTGAATCATTATAACAAAGTTTGGAAAGATTTTCAAAAATTTGGCGTAACAGCTTGTGACAATTCTGTCATTGTTGGTCTGACAGCTGCTGGTTGTATTTCATCACAAAGAAAAGTAAACATTGATTTAATGAAAAATATATTAGTATATCTTATAAACTTCACCATATTTAAAATTTTAAAATTTTTAGATCGACGCGTTATCAGAATGTTCTGTTGACAAATCCATATTAGCTTATGTAAAAGAAGTGGATGGAATTCCAAATCGTTTGAGGTCAATAATCAAAGTAATGCTGGTTTCTGAAAATCCTGAAGAAAGAGACATAGGATTAGCTGCTGTAGCATCATTGACTCCTCGCTTGATGAAATTTTTCAATGATTTACTACGTAACAGTCAAAAGGAAGTGATAGATGTAAGTTTTTTTTTATTATGGGATTATATAGTTCCAAAAATATTTATTAATAATTTTTATTAATTTTAGGCTTTGAAATTAAAAGGATGTGTTGTTCAGATTCCGTTGAATTGCTGTAGACAAAGAGCAAATCTACTTCAAAAAGGAATGGATTTAATGAAAGTATCCTTTTTGGATGATATAAATGAAAAGCTTGATTTGGATCAAATAATTTAATGTATTAAATGATTTGCAAATAAAATAATTATACAAACGTTTAAATAATCGTTCTATATCGAAAAATGATTTAAACATATCACAGGATAAAATTGATTGTATCGTTGCTATTTTTAAAAAAATAATTTTAAACTATAAAGCAGAAGAAACTAAAATATATATTCGAAGATATTCGATAATTACTCATATTTTAAATAAATTATTTTACTGAGTTTCATTTTTCAATTCATATCGAAGATCGTGAAATCTGGAAACATTAAAATGCATTTTATCAAAAATATGTATTTGACTAGGCTAGAAAATGGTGGAGGTGTATTATATATATTTTTTAATTTTTCTGATAAATTATAAGTATTATAATGATTACAAAAAGAGAACATAAAAACTCACTTAAGATTATAGAGACAATAAAAAAATTATTAATTCACGTTGTTTAGTAGATGAATTTCGATTTTTTTCTATCTATATTGAAAATCGTGAGATATTTATACATTAAATATGTTTATTTTATATTATGAAAATTATAATGATCACGCTTAAAAAATAAATTAAATTTTTTTTTCACGATTTCATAATAAAAAACCAAGAAGTTTTATAGGCACATATAAAAACAATGCATTGAATGTTTGCAATTATTGTGAACACTTCCACTCATTATTCCGATTATTGATCATTTACAGACTTAAAAAGGCTTTAATTTTTTTTTACATATTTATTTTGACTATAATAACTCATCCCATTGACGTAAATAATACATTGAATAATAATTAACGGACCATAACAGGAATAAATTGCAAAAAATGAAGAAATATTTTCTATTTCCTTACTTTATAGTAAGTATGCAATCAAAATAGAATTTTGCTAAATGTTCGTAAATATTCAACAATTCAATTGTAGATTTTCATGATCCAATTTCATTCCACTCTTGGAATGGAACAACATTGTATTGCGAAAACTTGTAATGGATATACTCAAGGGTATGTTTAATTTGCTATTTTCGAAATATTTTGATTAAAAAAATCATACTATTCTTTATATAAAAATAATTTCAGTCAAGTTATTCGTCGATTATGGAGGGCAGCTACAAATTTAACACCTCTAGGAACCGAATTGGCGAAATTACTATCGGGTTGGTCTAGAACTTTAATAGAATCCGATTGTAAATTGAATACGATATTTGCCCAATCTTTGTGGGGAATGGATGTATATTCCGGTTTCCAACACGATACTTTGTCAGTGTCTTGCGTTTTCGAAGCAGTAAGTTGATGTAACTGTTAGAAATGAGGGGCTCGGAAGTAAATAATGGTATGCGCCAAAATTATAAAATTGAGTTTTTTTTTAATTACTACAAAAAATAGCACATTTACTACGGAAATTTATAAAAAATTCCGAATTCTCTCAAAAGATGGCAGTACTATATCGAGTTACACCTAGTGTTATTTTGAAAACTGTTTTTCTTAATATCTCCAAAAGTGACAAATGTCGCTTACCATTATATACTGCCAAGCCCCTCAATTGATAGATAGCATTTATAATTAACCATACACGAATATTATTTCCTATAACAGATACTCAATGTTACCACATTGGATGACGAATGCAAAAACGAACAATACAACCAAGCACTTGAAAATTACGGTGCACTTGTTGGAGGAACAGCACAATTCACCATCAGATCAAGTTTGGCTGCATTTTCATGTCCAACATCAAACCCTCCTGCACCCGTAAGTCCATAAAAAAACACATAATTTAAAATACTTAATTAATCGAAAATAATCTTCATTCAGCATCCTCATCCCCAAGAATGCACCTGCGATAATACAGTAAACGTTTTCTTGAACAAATATGGATCTACGCTCCCACCATATATGGCCTCTCTGATTGCATCTTTGAATGATTCTGAAAATATTAAAGATCGTACAATGGCGATTGTTCTGTGTGCATTATCAACAGGACCATTAAATGATTTGTTCCAAAAAACTTTAGAGACGCCAGAATTGTTATCGGTAAATCAATTAATCGTGTATATTATATGGGATCAATCAGATTTTTGACATTATTGTCAATTTATGAATCTGATTCGACCAATTATAGAAAATAGTATTTAAAATTATTATGATTGAATTGCTTGTTGTTTTTTTAAAGGTAGTTCAACTGAAAGCTTGTGATGTACCGATTACGTCTTGCTGTTGTGAAAGTCGTAACGAGGATCTCAGAAATCGTCTCAAAGCTTTTGGCCCTATTGTTATGGGATTGTTAGAAGGATTAATGAAGAATTGAGAACGTCGAAATAAAAAAGATTTATTCCGAAATATACCATTGCATTTTTTATTTCATTGTATTTCATCTTCTCGATTCATCAAATTTGTGTAAAGCGTTTTATTCATGGGAAATTAGAATTATAGCGTATAGTGTCTTACATTTATATAAAAATGAGTTGGCAACATTGATTTTATAATAAAAAAAACCTAGAAGTTTTACAAATGTATATAAAAAGTAGATATGCATTGAATATTTGCAATCAGTGTAAATACATCTATTTATCATTCCGATAAGCACTTTGAAAACAACTGTTTCAATAAATATAATTTACACAGTATTTTTCGCATACTTATTTTTCCTTTAATAACCTATTACATAGACGCAAATGGTTTATTGAGTGATAATTATCGAATCGAGTACATATAATTGCAACAAAAAAAATCCATAATGAAAAATTACTTTCTATTTTTTTTCTTTATTGTAAGTACGCAATTTAAAAAGACAAAGTTGTTAAAAATTTATATATATTCTATAATTTAATTTTAGATTTTCATGATCGATTTTCATTTCGCTCTTGAATTGGAACAAAGTTGCGTTGCGACAAAATGCAATGGATATACTCAAGCGTATGTTCAATTTGCATCTTTTGATATATTTTTCGATACAAAATCATACGTTTTTTATATAAAATTGATTTCAGTCAAGTTGTTCGTCGATTATGGAGAGCGGCTACAAATTTGACTCCTCTAGGAACTGAGTTGGCAAATCTACTGTCTGGTTGGTCTAGAAGTTTAACAGAGCCGGATGATAATTTGAATACGATATTTGCCCAATCTTTGTGGGGATCAGATGTATATTCTGATTTTCAACACGATAGTTTGTCGGTGTCTTGCGTTTTCGAAAAAGTAAGTTTTTTCGTTTGATAGTTGTTACTCGGAATATGAGCGGAGCCGGAGCATAGAAATTTGTAGTGCTCCGCTGCTCCGATTTTAAATTAAAAAATATATTTTCGGCTTCGAAAAAATGTTCCAATTTGTATGTGAGTGGTGAGTTAATCGATTTGGCAATTAAAAGAAGTATTAGAGTTAAATTCAGTGTTTAAATTTTTGATTTTTTTTTTGTACAGAAAAAGTTGATTAATATATATTTTTATCAAAAATTTTCCATAAAAATGAATATTAGCAGTTTTGTTATAATATATTCTTTGTGATTAATTCAGTTGTATGTAAGGACTCGTTATTTTGATTTGTTGTCAAGTTTTTATGGTAATCATCTTTAACAGAAGGAATGACTTTTAGCAGACCCATCATGTCTCTTCTTTTTCTCTTGTCACAGGATATAATAAAGGCTGACCTACTTTTTTCATACTTTGTGGTCTACCCGATTTTCTTATATTATATTAATTGTATTAAATTCTGAATCTTCATTACAGTCACATTTAAAAAGGCTAAAAAAATATGTAGTCCGAGTAATATTTGTAACGTATACAGTAGAAGTTAAAATATACCTAATCAAACTTCATTCTTAATAATAATTAATTTAACTTCACAGGTACTTGATCCTGCGGCAGTTAAAAGTGTTAACAGACGTTCGGACGTGGTTACGCGAAACTAATTGATTTGTTGCGCTCGCAACCATGTTCGAACGTGTGTTCAGTGGTTTAATAATAATGTTGCAGTTGAACTTTAAACTGGGACTGACTAATTTATTTTATTTAAATTCTGACAAGACGGCACTACAAAAATTGCCATTATCATTCAGCGCTTGCTAGTGCATTTGAGTTGCATTATTGCAACGATTTACATTAGAGTATGGAGTTAATCAAAATGATCTCTGAAATAAATTATTTACTATTCAATGGTCAAAAAATTTTTGTCATTTAATCTTTATTATCCAGGAAAGTTATTATAAATATAAAAAATATGACTATACTGAGTGCTTCGACACTTAAATTTAAGATTTTTCGAAAAGTAGAGTTAATCGATTCGTGCAGTGAACGGCTCATATAATAATTAGATTTGGTAATTTTTCTTCAGATTCATAGATGGCACTTGTAATTAACCATATACGAATATTCCTTCCCATACTAGATTCTCAATTTGACCACATTGGATAATGAATACACAAACGAAGAATACAATCAAGCACTTGAAAATTACGGTGCACTTGTTGGAGGAGCAGTACAATTTACCATCGGATCAAGTTTGGCTGCACTTTCATGTCCAACTTCAATTCCCCCCGTAGCCGTAAGTATATTAAAAACACACAAATTTCATTTAAAATATTTGATCGATCTAAAATAATCTTCAGCAACCGCGACCCCAAGAATGCACCAATGGCTATACAGTAAACGTTTTTTTGGAAAAATATGGATCAACCCTCCCACCATATTTAGCCTCTTTGATTGATTATTTGAATAGATCTCGAAATATTAAGGATCGCACAATGGCAATTGTTTTGTGTGCATTATCAAGAGGACCATTAAATGATTTATTTCAAAAAACTTTAGAGACGCCAGAAATTTTATGGGTAAATCAATTGATTGTGCATATTATTATATATGAGGTCGATCAACTTTTATGTCATTATTTTCTATTTTTGAATCTGATTTTATTTTTTCAGAAAAGTTGGTCGTTGTAAAACTAAAGATTATAATGATTGAATTATCATTTTTTTTTAAATTTTAGGCAATTAAACTGAAAGCTTGTGATGTTCCAATTGCGCCTTGCTGTTGTAAAAGTCGCGAGGAGGATCTTAAAACTCGCCTCAAAGCTGTTGGTTCTGTTGTGATGGGATTGTTAGAAGGATTAAAGAAGAAATGAGAACTTTGAAATGAAAAGAATTCAAAACAAACTATACCCAATCCTATTTTTACACAGTTCTGACATAACACGGTTCCAGGAAAAAGAACCGACTATTTTTTTCACTTTAACAAAGTATATAAAAAATTTTTATTATTATGTCAAAAAGATAAGATTCAGTGCAAACTAATATACTGTTATAATTATATGTATTTAATTACAGTTATGAAATAAAAAAAAATCGATCCGTAACCCCCCTATAAGGTAATTTTTTTTAAATAAATTCAATTTTTTAAAAAAAATTTCAAATGCATTTGAAACAAGAAGTTAACTCGTTAAAATGTCCAGAAAAAATAGAAAAATGAAAATGTTTCATTTATTGATTATTATTAACGTCGAACCCATCTTGACGTTATAGGAGGGTTTATTGTATACATTTTTTCATAAACTACCTACATTTGGATGGAAATTCTATCTAAATATACTGATGGAACCTATCTCCTATTTTTATGTGGTCTCCATAATTTTTTTTTACATGATAGTCTCTGGAACTTAGGTCCCGTGTAAAAAGAGGATCGAGTTGCATTTTTTAATTTCATTACATCTTCTTGATTCATCAAATATGTAGAAAACATTTTATTCTTGGTAAAATAAGGTTTTTAAAGCGTTCTATATTTATACAATAATGAGTTGGCAATATCGATTACATAATTTATATAAAAAACAGACGTTTTCCAGGTACATAAAAAAAATTATGCATTGCATATTTGCAATTAGTATAAAACACCTAATTATTATTCAGATAAACACTCAGAAAACAACTGTTTTAATAAGTATAATTTACACATGTTTTTTCACATAATATATTTTGACTATAATAACCCATCGCATTGACCCATATGTTTTAGTGAGTGATAATTATCGGATCAAGTTCATATTATTGCAACTAACAAATTCCATAATGAAAATTTTTTTTCTACTTTTTTCCTTTATTGTAAGTATGCGATTAAAAGAGACAATGTTGTTAAACGTTTATATATATTCTATAATTCAATTTTAGATTTTCATGATCGATTTTCATTTCGGTCTTGGATTGGAACAAAATTGCGTTGCGACAAAATGCAATGAATATACTCAAGCGTATGTTCAATTTGCATCTTTTGATATATTTTTCGATACAAAATCATACGTTTTTTATATAAAATTGATTTCAGTCAAGTTGTTCGTCGATTATGGAGAGCGGCTACAAATTTGACTCCTCTAGGAACTGAGTTGGCAAATCTACTGTCTGGTTGGTCTAGAAGTTTAACAGAGCCGGATGATAAATTGAATAGGATATTTGCCCAATCATTGTGGGGAACAGAAATATATTCTGATTTCCAACACGATAGCTTGTCGGCTTCTTGTGTTTTTGAAAGAGTAAGTTTTTTCGTTTGATAATTGTTATTTGATATAAATGGTTATGGGTGGGCGTGGAGTCCATAGATGCGGTAAATGCAAAGTATGTCCTAAAATTCTGCATCTAAAAGCAGGGCTTCGGAGCTGAGCTGGAGCAGAAGCCAGGAGTAAGTGGAGCAATTAGTTTAAAAACTCGGAGCAGAGTGGAGCACGAAAATTTATAGTGCTCTGCTGCTCCGCTTATATGTGTAAAATTGAAAAAAAAAAATCAATTTTGAAAAACAGATATTAATCTAATTTTTAAATACATATAATTATTCTTTTTTCTACTATACAGTAATATTGTTATATTATTTGTGTATTTTTGTATTCATTGTTTTAACTTAATCGGAACGTGAAGTGGAGTTGGAGCAATTACTTTGATACCGGAACGCAACTGGAGCAGAGCAACTCGAAAAAGTGGTTGCTCCAAAGCCTTGTCTTAAAGAAAGATTTTTTTATGGTATCATTTCATTTTATCATATCGTAAATAATAATTCAAATGTAATGAGCGAACTGTAAAAACCTTATTACTTTTGGTAGCTCCACATTTATTTTGATTAGATTTAGTCATTTTTCTATAGTTTCATAGATGGCACTTGTAATTGACCATATACGAATATTCTTTCCTATACTAGATTCTCAATTTGACCACATTGGATAATGAATACACAAACGAAGAATACAATCAAGCACTTGAAAATTACGGTGTACTCGTTGGAGGAGCAGTACAATTCACTATCAGATTTAGTTTGGTTGAACTTTCATGTTCTACTTCAAACCCCCCTATAGCCGTAAGTATATTAAATAATACACGTTTTATTTAAAACATCTAATTAATCAAAAATAATCTTCAGCAACCTCGCCCCCAAGAATGCACCAGTGGCTACACAGTGAAAGTTTTCTTGAAAAAATATGGATCAACACTCGAACCATATTTAGCTTATTTGATTGCATCTTTGAATAGATCTCAAAATATTGAAGATCGCACAATGGCGATTCTTATGTGTGCTTTAACGAAAGGACTATTGAATGATTTATTCCAAAAAACTTTAGAGACGCCAGAATTGTTGAAGGTAAATAAATTAATTTTGTACATAGGATCGATCAATTTTTACATTGTTATTTTAATTTTATGATTTTTTCAATGTTAATAAAAGTTGGTCGTTTTAACTACATATAATGGTTGAATTTGTATGTTTGATTTTTTTATTTCAAGGCAATTCAACTGGCAGTTTGTACTGTTCCAAAAACGTCTGACTGTTGTAAAAGTCGTGAGGAAGACATCACAAATCGTCTCAAAGTTGCTGGTGCTGTTGTTATGGGATTGTTAGAAGAATTAAAGAAGAAATAAAATGATTTTTTTCTTGAAATTAACTATTGTATTTACTATTTTATTGGTGCTCCTAGATTTAGATCTGACATGAATTTTGTTTTCTTTTTTAGGTTAGGGTAGGTCAGAAACCTTCCCTAACACCTAGGGCGCCTATGTGTTAGATTAGATTGGGTTATATTAGGAAAACAAAATCCGAATCAGACTTCAACCTAGCAATACCGTTTTTTTTCCTCTTGATTCACCAAATTTTACTTATTTGTTTATGTTTTCTTGATAAATAATGAATATAAAAATAATGTGTTGAAAATTTATGTTGGGTATATGATATTATATTTAAAAATAAAATAAAAATTGCATGATTCTGATTATCCGTGCTTTTCAATTATCCGTGACCATCCTTACCAGCATTAGCCCGGATAATCGAGAGTTTACTGTGATTGTTTTCAAAAGTTATGTATTTTGTAAAATTTTACATTGTTATCAATACAAATATGTACTACTCTGTAAATTAAGTAATGAGACTGATTTTTTTTAATTTTTTTATCCAAATAAAATTACAATTCTATATTGTCACCCTCAAAATAACATCCTTCTGAAGCCACACAGCGCT
>JAOXNN020239060.1:0-10792 GCA_028571205.2 Hydropsyche betteni
TTCGCATCTCACTCTTGCATACTTCACTGTAGAAGCGCGAGTAGCTCAACGTTCTCAGTCGTGAGTGGGGGGCATTCCCGTCTTTAGTGCGCAGTGGCTTTCGAGCCTTTAATTTGATTGGACCTATGCCCATTTAGTGAGCGTTGCCAGATGGTTTTTTAATGATTTCAGCAAATAAAGCACAATTATTATAATTTTTTACTTCAATTATAATTAATTAAGGGGATTAGCTATGAATGTTTTTACTTTTCCGATTTTAAATCGCTAATTTTTGAATGTGTAGTGACTAACCAACATCGTAACGCGCGTTTTTTTTAGCACCGTAAGGGAAAGTTTAAGAAAACCAGTTTTCATAAAACACCCAGCACTGCGTGTGCTCTTTCATGTATCTTAAACTCTACATTCTAAACTCTTGCCTTCCTTGGCACTCGTCTCTCCATGTTTCTTCAAATGTGGATACTGAACCTGGCTCCAAATACCACCAAGCAAAGACAACACGAAGATCAGATCAAAAAACAGTTTACATGCATTTAAATGCAAATAACTTTAGGAGTCACCTGACATAGTACTGTCATCTTTTGAGAGAATGTGGAATTATTTATGAATTTTTGTAGTAAATAAAAAAAAACAATTTTATAATTTTGGCGCTTAACATTATTTACTGCCGAGTCTCTCATATAATAAAACTGGATCTAATTGTAATGTTTGTGGTAATACTGAAAATCATCTGGGATTTATCAGTTATAATGAAAGAATGAGGTGCATGCATTACAGTATTTTTTAGCATCTTGAAGATAAAAAAATATCTTAAAAACGCGATTCAAAACAATGATCAGAATACGAATTATTTTTATCAAAGATTCGTCAAAACTTTCGCAATATTCCCAAGATCAATAAACGAAAACACTTCGAGCTTAAAAAAAAAGTCGTAAAACCGTCAATCGACACTCAACGTTTGATCTCTCGCTGAAGATTCCCTAAAACATAAACACTCAGACATTTTTTCCCGTCTCACACTTGGCACTTGGACGGTATGTTATTATTGTACAATGGACCCGAAATCGAGACGATGCACTTTTAATATTTCGAACACATGTCGCATTAGTAATGCCCCACAATGAATGCGACTGTGACTAGTCGTCGTGGGCGTTTTCAGGATTTCAGTGCCAAAACACGCGAATTCCGCCGTACAAAAAGCGGCCATTACTAATTCTTCGCTGTTGGATTCGGTCAGCGAAATTACGATTTTGAAGTAACTGAAAATATATACAGATATGATGGTTGAAAATTTGTATTGTTGTAGCCAATGTGTTGTTCAGATTAAGCTACAGTAAAAGAAATCAGTATTTACGATTAGATGGTTTTAGTCAATTTGTCTTTCACATTGGTAAATTGAATTAGATGTTTCTTTTAGAATGAGCTCTATGCTCCACCAGGAGGAGAAGCAATACTCAAATCATTAATATATATATTTTTTTTGTTTAAAAAAACGAATTTTTGATATTAAAACCCTGATTTCCCAAAAAAAAAAATTAAGGCGAAGCTGTTATATTTGTATAAAAAAAATATTTCAGACAAAACTTTAAGCGATTCTATTAATAAAATAAGTGTTAGGTAACTAATTCAACTATAATTTCTATTGTGGAAAATTTGGGTAAAATGACTAGTTTTTTTTCTTCAGAATTCGTTCAATAACTTTAAAATTTTGAGATGGTCATAGAGTTTTTTTGAAATATCGAAGTGAGGCATGGCACAAATAAGATTGGAAAAAACTACGTATAGAGTTTAGAGTTACTTTCTCTTTATAATGACTAATATTCTAATGTTACCAATTATGATGACGCTATATAAATCGACGATGACGAAATGCCATCATTTTTTTTTTCAATTGATTCCATTCGAAAAATTATAATACAACATCTAAACGATTTCTCAGTAAAATGACCGTTCGTGATCAAATCAATGGATTTTCCAATGCATTTTTTCCCCTTCAGAAACATCGCTACACAAATCAAAATGATATATTATAAACATATCACACTAAATCATTATATTTCTTATCAATTCAATCTAAACATTATCATATCATCAAAACCCAAATTAATATTTCGAACGACCTTTAAACCCATAACCAAATATTAAACATCCCTGAACGAAACAATCCCGAATAGCGGCCGAGTCATAAAATCGACACAAAAAAGTCCAAACTACAAATCAAACATATAATAATTCAGTTTTTCAGAACCTCGATTAATACTGGACTTTATCGCGGGTCGTTTGGTCCGCAATGGACATTATTGTTTACGAGGCTCTAGCGTTTCGAAACATTATTTCGAACCTACGATATTAATATTGCTATTATTTTTGTTATGTGTATTCGTGCAAAATTCCTTTTAATTTATTAGCACGCAATCAATCTTCGGTCGAAATCTGATCCCGCAATCTTATTATTACGCATGGTTACTCCAGTGGTCGTATTTCGAAAATGGATTCTGAGGTTTTTCCGGAAAATCGCAGTACCGATTGGATGTCATGTGAGTTTGACGAAAAGTTTGTAAATCGGAATTTTTATATCGAACATATTATAAATTCGATTTCGATGTATAAAATTTGAATAAAACCGAAATTGCATATTCATCGTATTGAAGTTGAGATTTTTTTTTGCTGAAATCACATCGGTATATATCTGAAAATAAATCACAATATATATTTTTCTTAATTATTACTGAGCGAAGGTCAATTAAGTACAAATCCGGCCAACCTGAAATAATTAAAAAGTGCTGAAATCTGTAAAAAATAAATTAAAACGAAAAATCACTCGATCCCCGTGTGACAGGCAAATTATATTAAGTCTGTCGCATTAGTTCGCGTATGGTTTCTTTTTTCAGTATGGCCTTAGTCTTTACATGAAACGGACACGCTGAAAAATGTCTATTTCATACATCTTTCAATAGTTTTCTCTATCGATTATATTATAAATCTTGATCTATTATTGATCAGACATGCTAGTTCAGATCTTGATATTCACTTACGGAGTCACATGTCTGCTTTTATACTTTGTGCATTTGATCGATTGGATTTTTGTCTACAGAGAGTTAAAAAAGACTTTGACATTATCTACGAATAAAGTTTAATTTTTTTTTAAATAACGTGCAATGTCTTTTATTAAAATGGATGCATTTTTATCATATTGAGGTATATTTTTTTTAATTTTCTAAAAAAACAACATTTTTAATCACATAATACACCCAATCCTCTTTTTACACGGATTTTTCACATTAACACAGTATAAAAATTATGAAATATATTTTTTCATGCCAAAATTGTAAAATTCAGTGCAGACCAGCATACTACATATAATTATATGTATGTAATTTTAGTTATGAAATAAAAAAATCGTTGATTTTACATGACGAAAGTACATTTGGATTGAAGTTTTATCCAATTATACTGATGGAACCTATCTCTAATTTTCATATGGTCATCATAAATTTTTTTACACGGTAATCTCTGGAACGTATATTTCGCGTGAAAAGAGGATCGGGTCACATTAAAAAATCTCGTATAAAATACGATTTTTTTTCGAACAGTTATATCATTGTTTTCATCACACATCATGTGGAATTTCTAAGTCTTCCAAAGTCGATAACTAGCATATATAACTCACCTTCGCCTTGCTGAAATTTTTAATTCAATTGAGGCCTTTCGGTCAGACGTGACCAGTTTCGTGATGGCGCACTCGAAATTTATTATTTGTCGGTTTTCGCACGCGAATCTGTGTCCAGAATTCGATTTCGTATAACGAGTCCTCGACCTTTCCGCCATGGTCGACTGTTTTCGTCTATTTTATGTTTCGTTAGTCTGTTTTTAAGATGCGGAAATGTACGGGAAATTTTCTGTGACACTTTTCGCCCAATATGGAACTGTTGGCGAGGACGGCTAATAGGAAACGCCATTTCAAAAGACAATTGCTCGTCGGTAAAACGATTTGGTTGTTATTTGTATGTTGTTTGTTTGTATTTTTGATTTGTAGTTTGAAAAAATATATCTTATGGTATTTATGTCGTAATTATGCGTTGTGCGTATTTAGTATTTATAGTTGACCTTGTTAATTAGTGAATTTGATGTATAATCATTATGTAATTAATCTGACATTGTATTATCCATAAAACCTTAGTAATTTCCGTGTATCGATCTATAATGTATATTTTTTATCAACCCCATGGAAAAACGAAGGTCACTTTTTACAAATTCACATACGTTATTTCAAATGTCAAAGATATTAGTTTTCTTTTTTTTTTCAGATATTTTATTTTCTATGTTTGTATATGTGCCGGATTCATATGTCGATTATAATTCACTTAGATCTGTATCGGCCTACATGGTTTTTCTCTTTTAATAATCCTATTTCTTTACAACATATGTTCTATTATTAACATGTGTCATTCCAATTCATGTTTCTATTCCTAACATGAGTTACAATCAAAACCACATACGTAAATCTCATTACTTAATCATCATCATCATCATCATCATCAATATCGACCCGAAGTGTATCCACTGTAGGACAAGGTCTCCCCAACTAATTTTGGGGGTCTAAGCTCTTAGGTTTAGGATCTAGGCCCTTAGGCCTAGGATCTAGACCCTAGACTCTAGACTCTAGGTCTAGGTCCTTATTCAAGAGCAAACTTCGTACTGATAAGGGGCATGTAACGTAAGAGCTAGTCCACCCATTCCAATGGAGGAAGCTCTCAGACCAGTAGTACGTATGTCTATGTGCTAGACTTTGTGGTCGCTGACTCCATTAAGCAAATCGTAATGTCCAAATTAAAGGCTCGACAAAAACAAACTACTTTCACATAAAAAAATAAAATAAATAGAACCACAACGCACGAGAACGACATCAAAAAGGGTGCTTACGCTCAGACAACACAAGTGCGAATCCATTACCTAATGAAATTCATAAAATCCATTTTTATACGAATTCCCAGATTCTTAAGTTTAACGTGATTTTTTTTTACAAAAAAGATGTTTTCAAATACATTTTCGTATTATTTTGTTGTCGCTTTCTTTCGCAAAAGATTGTTATCGAATAACAAAGGTCGAATTCGAGTACTATTTTTCTCGAGGTATTTTGTTTGAAATCGAATATTCATCGTTACCCATTGTATAGGAAAGATTTTCCATTATTTGTTCTATATTCATTCAATCGATGACAAAAGACTTAATTTTCATAATATCTCAGCGTTTTCATTAGAAAATTCAAAATACGATTCGTAGATGGCGTTAACATTTTAGTTTCATATTTTTCATAAAATTTTCTTGAATACAATTATTTTACTATTAAAAAATAAATAAATAAATCACGATCGTATTTCTTTTATTGAAACAAAAATTTTCGATCTTTTCTAAAGATTTCAAATGAAAATATCATCTTTATCGTTCACAAAATATCTTTCTATAATAATAGAATCGCAAATATTGCAACATAATACATAATTTACACATTCGACTTATATTTAACCCGACATATTGAACGACCACATAAACGAAACGAAATTAAACTACGACCTTGTCGATGCAAATGAAAAATTCACGAAGCAACAGATAGACATGCACTTTGCACGGTATGTATACATAATTACCTACGTGAAATCGATATCGGTCTATAAAACATATGTACTTGTTTTAAGTATGCAATTTAACATTAATACTGTACTATTAATCGAAATTTTTAATGTATTATCGTTTTTTAATGTAAAATCGAAATTTGCATAAGGAATCAAGTCGTTTATGAATATATGAAAGAATTCGAAAGTTTTTGTTCGATATAATATACGATATAGGTTGGAAATGTCTGAAAAAGTACGAATTTTCAGCGGGGTTCGTATACGGTGCGTGCGGCCGAATGGTGAACGTTCGAATTATTTATTTATACCTGTTTCGAATCTTGTGGTAACTTATTTAAAGAAGAGTCGCTTTGAAACGCCGTACGAAGGTATGTGCTGAATTTGTAATTTTCGAACTAGAGTTAAAACCATTTGAAATTTATAATTTATGCGTAATCTGTGTAAGCGAATTTTAAAATTAGTTTTTTGTCTTAATAAATATTAAACTTCTATCGACACTCAATAACATCATAATTAAAATTAATATTAATATGCGAACATAGATGTCTCTCGTGCCACATATGTGCGCCAGAATGTTTTCAGTAATGAAAATTCCCATCGATCAAATTTCGAAACGTGAAGGCTGCATAACGAGTCGGCGAAATTGCCTGAAATTTTCCCGCGAACCTTACGTTTAATTTAATTGTAATATGCGGGCGATCGTGCTGAAAAATAACGCCTTGCATAAAATTGCCACTATCGCTTCGTAACTCTTTTCATGGACGATGGCTGAAGGCAAATTGTTCAGGCGTGTCTTATCTTCGTTTCTTTTCAGCAGTTCTTGATTGTACGTTATTATACAACACCGCGGGCATTTTAATAAACGTTCTTCGGTATTGATTTTACGACGTGCATACTTGAAAACACTTTTTTTTTTAATATGTTTTTAGAACACTTTCAGAGTCGATGTGCTGAAATGTAACAGCGTTCGTTTGCATTTTTAATTGCATTCTGCGAAATGTAAATTATGTGAATAGGAATTGGGTTAAGTTTTCGTATGAAATTTTCAGTTTTTATTATTTTTGTATGCAGTATATATAATTTTTATATGATGAGTATAAATTTAAAGATGTCATATAAAAACGATCGAAGTCAATCAAAACCTTTGTCATTTTAAAAACGGATGGTATTTGTACACGCAAGAATCAATCGGACAACTTTGAATGAACAAAAATAAATATTTTACTTCATCTATATTACATTTGTACTCAAAATTCAATTTTTCGATTCTATATTATTGCATAACAACACTATCCCCTTTTGAATGAATATATTTTTATTATATTATATTCATTTTATGCTTACGCTCAATTTATGCAACCTATCGATATTTTTGTATACTACTTTAAAAAAAAATCAAATATCCATCCAACCAAACAACACGATAAAAATCCACACATAAATCATAATAAAATCAATATCTCCTCTATTTTTAAATACAATACGCATTTTTTTCGCTTCATCAATAGCCGCACAAGGGCGATGTTTGTATAGATTCTTTCACACGTCCTCAGTGGGAAAAAAGGGCACGTAACCTTCTCAACAAGTAGGCCGAAAAAAACATATAATACATCCGAAGGGCACGGAGTCAATGTCGAAAACTCCAACGCCATTTTCGCCCTGGAAAAAAATGGCGCGAAAACAAAAGCGCGCGCCATTTTTCGCGAATCGGCTCGTTTCTGCTTATCCATCATCCGATCGTCTTTCTTCGGTGTTTTCTTACTATTGATCGATACGGAACGTGATCCGTGTCCTTTTCGGTTGTTTATTTTCTTGTTTGACATGTATTATGTGGGTCTTTGTGGTCGAGGTGTGCAGTTTTTTGTTTGTATGGGAAGTATCGGATGTCTGAAACTTTGGTTTTGTTTTCGGTGGCGATTGGATGTCGTATTTCTTATTGAAATGTTAATGTTGTTTTTGAATGTTTTGTTAAGCTTGGATGTATGTGTAATTTTTTTTTTTTGTGTAATCGTATGCGTTGCAAAATGAGGTGTTTCGACGCAATTTAAACCTTTTCTAAGAAATATAAAGGATTTCATGTTAAAATCCATCCGTTATATAATATATTTGGTCTTAGATGAACCGTGCGTGATCGTATCCGTCCACTGATCACGCTATTTATCGCTTAACTTCAATGATTGATGAAAATCGACTTTTCCAACAAGGCTAAACTATTGAGCATTGCATAATCGTGCAATTGAAAATATTTACGCGAAAAATTCCATTACGAATTTCAAAAAAGATTTTTTTTTATGAATAATACTTCAGTTGTGCATCATAAAAAAATAGTTTATTTTCTTATTTGTGGTGCGTAGTTTTTATTTTTTCCGCTTAATTTCACTCGATAATACTTAAACACGATTACGTTACTACAAGTTTATTGTTCACCAGTTGTATTAAGGTCATTCTTATTTTCAACACGATTATGAAAATAAGTTGTAAACAATGATTAATTTCAAAATTTGTTTTGTTTATTTACTTTTTTGATTTCTTCACAGTAAACAACTCGAACGAAATATTATTTTGCACTTAAATATGATCTCGTACTTTTCCCTATGAAATTTTTATGTTTCGGAGATGAATCACAATAATTCGTCACATTTTTTTTGTATCAAATCTTTTATATATTTCACGTCGATCGAAGTAACATATACGTGCCTTACATATGAAATATAGTCCGATACCGATTAAAAGAATATTATTCCAATGGTTATTCGACAGCAATTACAATATTATTATAGCGATGAATTTCGCATTGTAATATTCTATAATAGTAATCGCTATTTGTCATGCTTCGCTCAACTTGAATTAATTTTAACCTTGACCATATGGTGCCAAAAATTTTCACGGTTTGTCTGAACTATCGCATAAAAATACTCCATATATTTTTAACATCATTGTATTATTATCACGTGCAATATTGTTAGAGGGTTTTTTCTTCACCGCGCTGACCCTCGTTAATAACGTTAACATATTGAAGACTATCCGAATTTGACCCTCGTGGGTTATTCTCTTAAATTGAAACATAAATTCAGCATTTTACGATAGGTGATATTAATATAAATTTTGATTAGTGTATCTTATTGCAAAAAAAGTGATCTTATTTCAAAAATACCAATTATCTCAGTTCACGGTTTCATAGTTGAACTATGACGATCATCGCATGAGCAATGAACTATTGAGTCATTGTATCCCATAGAAAAGTATAACGACCTTCATACAGTCGACTGTGCACCAATTTTCCAATTGGACTTCATATTCAAATACGTTTTAATAATTTCCCACGAATTGTGTATTATTTTTTTTCGGATGAATATTTTTCACGGTATAAATTACATATAAGATTTTGAGCTGCGTCGACATTTGATAACCCATCATATGAATAACAATTCATCAATTACTCTTCAGCCATCAATAACAGACATCACTTAATTTCGTCATAACCTTCGCGTTGATATTGAAAATATTTATTTGAGAGATTTTTCATTTGAATTTTAATAAAAATTCGTTTTTATTATCACAAATTAATCAAAAAAGAATTGCTCGATATTGTTACTAGTCTCCTTTTACCGAACGCTTAAGTATAAAACTTCTCTGACTTTTATAGTGAATTCGACTTTTATACTTTGTAATGTACTCATTGTTATTTATAACACGTCGTAGATACATGGTTTATTTTATTGTACGATGTTTTAATTCAAAACAATTCTCGGAACTAATAAAATTAGAAGTATTGTTTATATAACTGGACGTTATTTACTAACAAACTCTGTTATAAATACTAATCATTTAACTTCATCAGGCATCTATAATGTTCAACAATATTATTCAAAAATGCTTTCTCGTTTAACTAGGCCATTCTTCACAAACATACGTGTAATTAATACACCAGCTATAGTTTTATAACTCGAGCGTGAGAGATCAATGAACCTGCATTATCTAACTTTCATCGATTAAACTTTCCTTTTAGATGCCCTACATGTTATAGATTATCGACCCAATTACGCAGATAATCATCAACGACCCACCATAGGCCCGTGTAAGATTGACGACTTTACACTTTGGCAATCTCGAAACGTTCGGGCAGCTTGAACTTGAACTTTTTTACGGTTTTCAATTTATTTAACGATAATCAACCGACTTTTTCCTCGACTTTCTCGCCACAAACCCATCCAACACTTGCGCCTTATCAAATACGGCAATCTCGAAACTACCGACAACACGTAATAAAACAATAATGTGCCGTCGATTTAACTCATTATTTACCTTACCTTTGTTTTGACCTCTAAATAGCTTAACGTCGTATACAATTTAGATAGAAACACAAACGTGTGTCACATTGTTATACCACATGTGTTAAAAATCTATTTTCTCTTTCGACAATCAATTAACTCGTCCTACAAATAAATAGTCATCAATTATCCGCTACAGTGAGTTAAAAAACAATTAATCGATAGCTTACTTCGTTATTTATTCTAATAACATAATTTTCTAATGTGATATGTTTTAATTTTCCGTTCAAACCACCTTCAAGTAACCTTATTTTCAATACCACGTTTAATACATAAATACTTTCGATATTATCCGCAAATGAACATGTCCTGCAAAGGATGTTTAAAGACTACATACGATCCCATGTTTCTGAATTATGGTGACTCATTTTTTAACTGGTTAACTTTTCGACTTCCATAGATTAACTCTCATTACTCAAACTTGCTCATTTTACAATCCTTTGCGCTGGCAACGGTCATTATGGCCTTACGACTGTTTGAAGCATGAAATGATTCCAGTACCTCGTCCAATCTTGTATGTTCCTCTACTAAGCATATTTGACCTGCCTAAACAGTGCTTCCCTCGACTCTTTATTTTCCGAAACGATGTATAGGATACTTTATTGAGTTCATGAACTATTTGACCAAAATATTATATTTTGCGATACCTCATTGATTACTGGATCTTTATCATTTAAACCACCACTATTTATAATACTAAAGTTACAAATTCATATAACTCTCGGGAAAAAAATAGTATATAGCCGTCATACAGTTATATTTCAACCCCAACTTTCAAACTATCCCCATTGTTAAACCTCCCCTATTGCGAAATCACCTATAACCATACTT
>JAOXNN020239079.1:0-10791 GCA_028571205.2 Hydropsyche betteni
CTAAAACGGGGGATTTTGATCCTAAATATTTACAATCCTGCAAAATATTCAAACCTCCCCCATTTTAACTATCCTGCTCGCTTTCTTAAAACTTCCCCGCTTTTTCTGAGCCTCGGCTCCTTCACTATCCTGCTCATCCTGTTATTGTTAAAAGAAGATTATAAGAAAACTAGAAATGGAAGGATATTAGCAGCATATACGTGAGCTCTGATTTTCCAAAACATAATTTCTTCTGATTAGAATAAATGGCGCTTGCTATTTTTCTATTGCTTTTGTTTCAGACCTCATTTGCATCAGGAGCTATCAACGCAGGAAACCTCATAAAGCCTCCCTTCCTAAAGACAGGTAAAACGGTCGTAATAAAGGTTACTACTACGTTTCGTCCAATTCTTCTAGCACCGTTGTCCCTTTCGCCAACGGAATGCCATCAGCAACCTACGGTTATGCTTTGTCCTTCAACTACATGAGCATCACCTCGATTTAGTCCGGAGGATCAATCAAAGTTACTGTGGTACAGACTTTCCAGGACAGAATGGAGGTGCAGCACCAACTATTTTCAGCCAGCTCTCTGGGATTTATGTTTGCTGTTGTTGATGATAGTGTTTACTCAGTCTATTTGGGCAGCTACTGCCTCATGTCGCCGGTCTCCTCGAACAACTGTAACACCGACTACTATTTAGACGTGTAGGGACTTTACCAACTCCCAGTCTCTACAAAGCTGCCTATCGTAAACTACGATCAAAACTCCACTTTCATCAGAATTTCAATACAAGGAATTTTGTTGGGAGCTGGCTCTAGTCACACTATTCTTAAAAAGCTGGTAACTAATACAATAAAGATTGGCAGCTACACTTATGTGCGCATTGCTATGAACTTCTCGAGTTCATGTAGCATCTACGCATCTATCATTATGGCGAACTGCCAACACTAGGCTGTCAGTGTGGCCCACTCTGAGTTCTACAAGAGCCAAGTAAACTCGCCTGGAAACTATCAACCTTCTTTTCCGTCAGAGTATTGGGCTACAGTGCGATGCTGTTCGGGATTAGAGAGGTTTTTATTTTAAGTTATTCATCTATCAATCTTAGCTACCAGAGCATCGACCTTCAGTACAGCAACTCTCCAGGGCTCACTGTATTCTACATCAGGTTCTTTCAGACAACTTGCCCCAACAACTCGCTCAGAGACTTGAACGATTGTTGGAAGTGCAATTGCAATGTCGGATACTATCCCTCCCCAGATGGGCTCAGCTGTCTGCAATGCCTCAACATCTGCTTGGACTGCAACACTCAGAGTGCGTGTACATCTTGCAATGGGTTCAGGATTCTAACTCCACAAGCAACATGTCCTTGTGACGTTGGATTCTTTGAAGCAAACCAACCAGCATGTCTTGCGTGTCCTGCGACATGCACTTCGTGCAGCAGCTTTACTAACTGCTTGGGATGTGCCAGTAACTCGATACTTCGGAATGGTTCGTGCGTGTGCCCCGATGGAACGTACTCAACAACTCCGGGTGGTATGTGCAGCAATCTGTGCAGTCACTAATGCAAGTCCTGTCTGGTCCTGGCAAATAATTGTACAGCCTGCTACTCTACTGATTTTCGATACTTGACGCCCTCGAGTAGCTGCGACTGTATTGCAGGGTACTTTGACGCAGGAGTACAGATGTGTGCGGCCTGTGACAGCAGCTGTCTGACCTGCCCCAACAGTTCAACAACATGCACAGCATGCGACCTGTCTACGAACAAAGTTCTGAACGGAAATAGTTGCAAATGCCCGTCAGGATATTTCCAAACTGGCACGGTGTGCTCATCCTGTCCGAATCCATGTCTGAGTTGTACTTCGCAAACAGTGTGCACCCGTGCAAGCAAGGTTACGGCCTGTCTGCAAGTGGCAGTTGTCTGGAAGTAGTTTCGTTCAAAGTAAACTTCCTGAGCCAGACACTGGATAAAATGCTACTGGAGATAGACTTACCTTTTCCGATCGCAGGGTCTGTGGGGGATGCTTTTCAGGTGTCTGTGGGCAACGTTACGATTTCCTTCGATGTTATTAGCATGTAACCTTCGACAGGGAAAGTAAGGATTCAGATCCCAACCACCTCGAAAGTACTCAACTTCTCCTCGAGCTACAGTTGCTAGAACAGCTCAGTTATATTGGTAGATATGGCAGAATCTTTCGATAATGTCGCAGTGTACTCCTCGTCATAGCTGGCCATTTATAATCTAATCAACCTCGGAGTTTCCAAGTCGGGTGCTGCAGCTTGTAACTGTGGCATGATAGGATTAACTATGGGAAACCTGGACCTAGTCCTTAACTTCATCTAGACCTTTCAGATATTTTCGGTATACAGCTTTTACGACAATATCAGAGCCCCCAACCTGCTGTAGTTCTTGGAAACCATCTACAACGCAACCTCCAATGCGAACTACTTAGGAGGGCTGATAAGCAATGCTTTAGGGAACTCTCTCAGTTTCATTTCCGAGAAGGACTACAACCTCAGACCTCGGTTTCAAAGTCTGCGTTTCAGCCCGAACATAGTCTAAAACCTTCTTTCAGATGCTATTCTAATGTTCGGAGAGACCTTCTTTTATATTTCCCTGACTGTGGCGACCCACTTCCTCCCAAACACCAACATCCTTTTTAGTATCATTAAGTCTCTCTACAAAGATAAGTTACTCTCAATCTGTTTGCTCTTAATACTCAGCCGATATCTTCCCTTTTGCTTTTCAGCGGCTACTGCTCTTCAAGACGTGACTGTCTCATCAATGCCCAAGGCAGTTAACGTCGCCTTAGGTCTATTTACTTTAGGTGTTTTGGGAGTTTTCTCGACGATCCTTGCTCTAACACTCTGCAGTCTGAAACTCAGTAAAAGGCACAACACTCAAAGCTGCTATTCAGGTGCCAAACGAAAGAGCAAGCATAGCTAGTGCGTGGTGCTATCCGAAGTGTTTCTGCTCTTGCTACTGAGTCTCATGCCTGCTCTGCCTGAGAGGGTCTCGCTTGCAATGGTTTTGGCGTCGATTGTAATCAGAATAGTGGCCGTCTGCAGAGTGCCGTTCGAGAACAGAGTAGCCAAGGTGCTGAAGGTCTGTTCGTGCTTTATCCATCTAACCTTCCACACAATATTGATATACCTGCACTTCGACCAGCAACTGCATATTGAGACAGTAAGCACAATAGGCTTCGCGTCGATTGGACTGGTCTTGGGCTGTGTTCTCGCAGAGGTGCTGCTTACCCTTTACTAGGCAGGCGACTTCATTAGGAAAATGGTCCTGGGAATACATAAAACGTGCATTAAGAACGCATAGAAAGCTAATTCGATTCGAGAAGCCCACCGAAGAAAGCTGAAGTTCACGTTAGGCAAGTAAAACATGCAAAGCGCCCAGCAAGCAGACAACCGTTTCAAGACATGTTCAGTGTCTGAAGAAAAGACAGAGCACAAGCACATAAAAAATACCATAGTCCCTAAAACCCAGAAAAGGTTCCAGCTCCAATTAGAAGTCATTTTAAAGTAGCCGTAAGGTGTGTCATGATCGAACTGTAGTTATTAGTATCCTCAAATTTACAGTAAACACCATAACAAGTTAAATAACTAACAATTAAATAGATTTGAAGAATTTAAATTTTGATAATTACAAGTGCTTCATATGAACGAACTCTCCTTAAAACCCGTCTGGACTGAACTAAATCCTCTCTCTGGTCTCTTTCTACGTCCCGTGCTACTGTTGGCTGTCATCGGTTTCTTGACAGTTTCCGTAAGGTGGTCGGCGCTGCTCCTCTTTCTTCTATCCTCCTGTGAACTGAATATCTGGCGCCTGTTGAAGTTTGTCGGAATGCTGTCGGGCATCTTGTCCGAGATGTAGAACTGGTTGATCTCGAAGGAGTTGAACTCGTTGAAAGTGTTGTCCACGAACTTCCCGACAGAGCCCATGTTGTTCCCGTAAACAATGGGGTTCTGCTGCGAAATCAGGTTGTTAACAAGAACGCCTGACTTTTTGTGTCTGTCGTTCTTCTGGTTGGTTGAGGTTTCTGTGTTCATCTAGGATATCTTGTACCTCAGCTACTCGTTCTACTTCTCGAGTTGGATTAGAGAAACACGGTACTCTTACTTCTAGCTCTGGCTCACTTCTAACTGCTATCGTAGTTGTTTGTTGCTGTGCAGTAACTATCGAACCATGTTGATAGACTCTATCAGCCGCTGAGAAAAGTTGTCCTGCGACGCTCCTACTATTCTTTCGGTCAGCCTCTTCTTAAACAGCGGTTGGTTTGGCTGATCCTAGAAGATAAGTTTCTGAGACCGATCTGTGTAGGGTCTGTCATCCTGCTTGCTCGACGATATGAGCTCAATGTGCTTATTTGCCTGGTCCAGTTCTCTTCTGAGAGTAATAATTTAGCTCTTCAGTTCGCCGATCACTCGATTGCGAGGGTCTTCGTTGACAACAGGCCGATTGTGGATGTAGGAGGCCTTGGTTGCGTAAGCTAAAGTGGAGAGGTTGTCCTCCAGGAACATGTCGTTGGGACTGATGCACGCAATCATGAGACAGTAAGAGTTACCACCAATCGACTGCTTGAGTATGGAGGTCAGCTTACTTTCTCTGTAGGGCACGTGAGGAGGTTACTTCGCACCTTTGCTTCTGGCTTCGGCCAAGGTGCTGATGACCTGTCTCAGTGTAAACAGCGACTTATTGATCTCGATGCTCTCCTTCGCCAGTTTGCCTTCAGTGCCAGTCACTCCTATCCTCTAACTGCCGGCCAGATCCACAAGCTATATTCTGCTGCTCAGGTTGTTCGTCGAGCAGGTATTGTCTGTGCTCTCTATCCTTACACTCAGAATCGTGTGACTACGCGAGGAGCTCATGTTGAGTTTGTGAGAGGAGTTGATTCTATTGGTCAGTCCGTATCCGAAGTACTGCATGATATCTTCGAAGGATTTGCACTCGTAGATGAAAAGGTTTTAAACCAGGAACTGCTAGTCCTTGCTCCACCGTAGTCGCAGTCCGTTTACCATAGACCCCAGGTTTCGGGGATTTAGCGAAGCTGGGTTGAGCAGGTCGTAAATTCTCTCGTTGTAGATCTGCAAAAACGAAACATACACCGAAAACGTCCTCTCATGAGCTTTTGATTTCATTCGCTTGAATAGCGACTGCAGGGTCGTCGGAACGATACCAGTGAAATCTTGAGCCTGTGAAGTGCAAGTATTTTACGTGTTACCCTGCATGGTATAGGTCTTTCCCGATCCTGTCTGTCCGTAGGTGAATATTGTGCTGTGGTACCCCTCCACCGCCTTCTCCACCAAGTGCTCTATTCCGCAACCAGCATACACAGTTTGCTGGGAGTCTGCTTCGGTGAAGACGTGATCAAACTTGAAACTTTTAGAAGAGGTGTCAAGCGCAAGGCTAACTTCGCCTCTGCCCTTATTGGAGGTGAGGAGAGTGTTGGTGTATCCACTCTTGAGCTCAGTTTAGATGAAGGGCCTGATTCTCACAGCGACTTTTATTTTAGATGACATTGTTATAGTTTTATGGACCCAAACAACAGCTTTTAATTTACTCTCCAGCAGTTATTTATAATTAATATTGTAGTATATCTTTATATAGGCAGTTATGGCTTAGCTCACTCACGACTTTAATAGTAGCAGAAGATTTATTTATTGTATTATTGGATGATACAAGTCGCCCAACATCAAAGATGAATAGTATTACTGGAGTTCAGCCTTTGAAAACCTATCAATGTTCTTACTCTCAATACCTCGTTTTAAATCCTCTCTTAATCCCTATTAATCCTGTGTATTAGAATAGCTGTTTAATTTTAATACCTCGATCAAATGATAATCACAGTGATTGGCGCAGGCCCTGCTGGAGTCTCAACCGTAGGAGCCTTGGCTGAAAGAGGATACAAGAACATACTGTGGGTGGACTCCTAGTTCAAGGGAGGGGACTTCTCCAGCATGTGGGGAGTGCCAGCCAATACGCGCTCAACCCATCTGAGCTTCTTCGCCAACAGTCTCGGGATCTTCTCTAAGTACTCGGATGACCCCAAGCTAAACCCAGACGTGTTTCAGCACTACGAGCCTACCGACATAGCCAACCTGGACGAGCTCAGAGAGTGCCTTCTGAGAATGACGGAAATATTACGTCACGATTTTAAAAAATAAATAACCTTTGTTAAAGGCACTCTTAGCAGCATAAAATAGTAAAGTGAAGGCTTCACACTGCTCCTCAAGACTGGCGTTGAGTACAAAGTGCACAAGTTGTTCCTGTGCCTCGGAGCCAAACTCAAGAAGATAGATGTACAGCCCACAACTCCCCGCATCAATCTTTACCATGTTATGAGTCCCTTCTACATCGAGAAGTACGACCTCAGGGAGAAGGTGGTAGATGTCTATGGGTCAAGAAACTCTGCCCTGCTGGTGCTCAACAATCTGATGGACATGAGGGACGGTCCCAAGCTGGTTCGACACTTCCTGAACAAGAAACTGGTGTATTCTGAGTATATTGACGACTTCATCAGACACAATTTCACAGGGCTCAAGGGGAAGGCAGAGCAGTTTGGTCGGCGTTATGAGAAAGGAGACTACAAGGATAAAATTGTGACCTGCACATACGAGAAGGGGAACATCGACAAACCAGCAGACTTCGTAATAGAGGCAGTGGGTTACTAACCTAAGGCCTTTGATTTTGTATCGATGGAAGGCAAACATGGGTATGTGGAGAAGAACGGACAGTTCTACGCTTCAAACGGGCGACTGATTACCGGGCTCTACTGCACTGGGTTTATGAATCCAGAGGTGATTACTGACAAAGAGGGAGAGACGATGAAGGCAGTTGGGGTAAGTGCATTTTTGGAGCACAGCATGGCAGTGATTAATAGTTGGGAAACTCGAAGTAGATTATGATGGTAAATCAATATTTAAGTGTTTACCATGTGTTTTGTGTGTTTGGGATTGAATAGTAGCAACACTAAATGAAGGCTTTAGAGAAGTTTTATGATAATATCATTTCATTTGGGCAAATCCGTTTGATTCAAATACTGATTAGGTGTTGTGAACCTCATTATCCTATTTCAGAACTTGGTGCACCTAAAGCCAGTAGAAGTCAGTTCCACACTTCCATTTTATGTTTGGATGCATAGCATTAAACCTGCCTAGGTGCTCCTAAATACTATCCCTAATTTTGGTTATTATGCTCTGGTTGTCGTGGAGGGAATTCTGCCTAAGCATTACTCCTACAATATTGAGCATTAGTCCTAAGCAGATGAGGCACCAAGCGATGATCATGAGTGCTAAAAAAGGCCAAATCATCAGATAGCAAAGCAGAAACACTATACCAACAATACTGAAGCCAAAACTTTGCTTGTTGTAACCCGTCACTTCGGGGTCTCGTCTTTTCTTAAAGTTCAAGAAATACTCCTCGATAATAGAGTTAGTTTTCAAAATTACTGATCCATAGTCTTCTACGCTCATCCAATTCAGCAGTCGAGGGTTCATCTTCTGAGTGTTGTACCCAAGAGTGTGCGGACGGCATTTTATGTACACCACGCTAGGATTCAGAAGCTCTAGCTTGTTAACTTCATCTTCCATGGTCTCAAGCATGAACTCTCTGATCAACAAATTTACCCTGCTGTAGGGAGGCTTCGACCTTTTCTTGATTTCGACTACGCTTTTCCCGATTCCGCTGTAACAGATTTGCTAAAGTCTCTATTTCTAAGAGCCTATGTATTTACCGTTTCTGAGATTTTCCAAAGTCTATAGAAAAGGGTTGACATCTTTGCTACCTTGTAGATAAAGCAGATCCGATACTTTGTAAGGCACGCTCGTCAGCATGACGTCTTTCTGCTCGTCAGATTCTTCGTCTTCCCAAGTTTGGTGAATATCCGCAAGTCGCACAGCCCTTACCGGATCTTTACTACTGCCTTCTTCTTTAATTGTCTCAAAACTGTTGAAAGTGTCAAATTTGAGTGGGATCGTCAACTTTTTAAATGTATTCGAGCTGTTATTGCTCTAAACCGATCGAATTTCTGCGCTAGCTTTTCTCAAAAATGGTAGCGAACTCTGTGCATTATTTATGGTGTTGATATAGTTGCTTTTAAGCCGTCTTTTAGCTCTCTGCACTAAAGCAGCGATAGCCTTCGACTGGTTAGCAACAGTACATTCTGAATTTTAAGCAAGTTCCATTAAGAATAAATTATCATTGACTGTTTAGTCTTCGGAAAAAAGGCAATCTTTTCTACGCGTCGGTAATGTGATATTTTTTGCTGAATACTACTATGCTTACAGCATATCAAGGTTGATGTTGTTCATCTGGGTCTGAGTGTAAGGGATGTTGATGGGATCCACTTCCAACCGGAAACGATCCGCTAATTTACTGTAGTTTTACATGGCTACTTCGACTGGTACTTCTTCTGCTGGCGGGCATTAAATTCGTACTAAAGCTCATAGTTCTTAAGGTCGTTGATATCTGTCTCGTTGCTCTGTTTGTGAGGTTGAAGCTTGCGTTAGCGAGCCAACTGCTTATCCATGCTGAAGGTCAACTAAATTAGATGTTGGTTACTGGCCTCGGTTGCACAAGGTCGTATTTGACTGACAAGTCCCTGAGTTCGGCAATCTTTTTGGTCTTTTGTAAAGTGCTTTTGGACATATTAATCGTAAATACTCTCCGCTACACGAGACCGAACTTAGCGTCGTAATATCCCATAGGAGGTATCGCTTGCTGAGTCTAAAATCAGCTACATTATAAAGCTTCGAAGCAGATGGATTCTATTTGTTGTCGGAACTCGGAGTCTTCGCACCTGTCCTAAACCTGGCCTGTTACATTCTCCCTCTCCTCGTCCAAGAAGAATATTTGAAGGCCTTCCCAAAGTTCTACAATTAAAAGCCACTATGGGTGGATGTGATCTTTACTGACTCCGACAGCCTGTAATTCTACAGTTTCTCTCTGGAGGGCTGCTGCTTCTGCCGAGAAAGACACTTTTAGAGAGTCTCCTCCCTACTTGGAGAACATGCAGTTAAAAACATGGTCTATTCTTCCAGCCTGTGTTTTCTGTCATCGTATTCACAATATCTCTTCAGATACTTGGGGTTAAGTTTGTGCAGTTTGCGAGTTTCAAGGACATTGTCGGTGAGAATAAACTTTTCCATAGATTTAGAACTCGATTATTCTGCTAAGAATTTCAGAGCACTGCACAATAAATTGGAGCCTCTATTACTTCAAAGAGAATAAGTTTTAGAGTTATCCTTAGGCTTCTGATTTGAAGATCGTCATTCACTGAAATGGGTTTGGTGAATAAACATATGGTAGAAGTTCGAGTAAAGAAATTTCTATTAAAGCATGCATTACCAGCCTGCTGTTAAAAGAAAGTTTAGCAATCAACACAAGCAACCCTCAGTTACTAATAACTTTCGTCTGATGGCTCAGATAAAAATAATAGCTGTGAACCCTGCCTGAGTGAGTGAGTATGCTATGTAATTTTAGATTGGATTCCAGTTAAGTTGGTAGTTGGAAATACACTTGAATGTTGATAAAATGTATCAATAAGAATAAACCAAGCCACATCTAAACATACTTCATATCTACTCTGCTCCCAGCTATTAAATTTATGCAATTATCTACTCAAACAACATGAATCAACAAGCTTTGCTCAATAAAAGTGCTTCTCGGTTTTGTTTAATTAGAAGATTCTTTATTAGGCATTCTGCTTTTTTATTTTTTATTATATAACCAATCTGAATAACTGGTTACGATACAAATGACGTTTTGGTAGTAATGTTTGTGTAGTGAGTATTTAAAATTATAGTCCTTTTCGACTTAGATTCAATGCAAAAAGAAGTATATTAAGTAACCATATTGATTCTCGATAATTTCAAGTCACATCATTAAACTTTTGTGCTAATTTTGATCTGCACCTGAGCTGTCTAAATGCATTTGCTAATTTTACTCTATTTTCAGTAGCTATAAGTAATCATTTTTTGTTGTAACACATAGATTCATAAACGATTTTAACCACACTTGCGTCAGTATTCAACATTATTATCACTGTATTGTCTACTATTACTATTGAATAAATAACAGTATGCAACAGGAATTCCCATGTTTACCCTGTCCCAAAAAAGGGCATCACATGCAACCTCTCAGCATTGTAGTTCTAGACCAGAAAACCCAGAAAAGACACATCAACTGCGTTATCTGTGTGAGAGAGCTCTCGGTCATGAACTAGAAGGTCATGTTCGTGCCCTTAGCAACAGAGTTGTAGCGAGCTCGAATAAGAGCTATCGAGCAAATGCAGTAGACCGCCGCTGAGCAGACATCGGCCAAGGTGATGTATTCTAGTATGGCCAGATGGAACTCTATTCTGCAGCAAGACCTCAGTAGGATAATTGAGGGCAACTATCGCAACCTGGAGATAGCTTACAAGAGATGTACCAGGAAGCTGCTGTAAACAGACCCGAAGCTATTGAACCTAGGATGGATTTACTAAGAAGACCCTCAAGCAGTGGCTGAAGAGCTCTAGAAGTTGCTTAATAATGTGGCAGTAACTGTAACTACTTAGAAGCACAAATTATTGTGGCAATTAGAGAAGGAGTTAGAGGAGTAATTTTAGCGGGGATTAGGCGAGTGTCTGGCGAGACTCCAGTCAGAGAAGGTACCAAAAACGATTGAGCCAGAGATTGAGAGCACAATCAGATAGGCATTGGCATTGAAGTAACCGACAATTTGCTTAAACAGTAGCAGTGACAATTGGCCTGGAGTTTTTAGAAAAGTCTCCATTTATGTGCCCAATATTAGAACACTCATCCTC
>JAOXNN020239095.1:0-10783 GCA_028571205.2 Hydropsyche betteni
TATGCCTCCTAGAATGATTTTTCCAAATGCTGTTGAGTTTCTAGATGTTAAGGTAATACTCAGACTCTTTCCTTATGTTCTCTACGTACTCATAGAACACCTTTGTCTCTGTGAAGTTATATTTACGAGCTATACTATCCAGCATCTTGCCAGATTTTTTAGGAGAACACAGGAAGGTTAACATTTGATTCCCAATATTAGTCAAGATGTTTCGGCTGGCATTCTGTTTGTATTTTTTGCTCTTAAACTAAATTAATCACCCAACCACTAAAAATAAGCCTTTCAAAAATTCATTACCATCTTCAACTTCAGAGGGATATTCTTCTTGTTCGAGCTATTTTCCTCGTCTTCTTCTTCCCAGTCCGACCCCTAACAACCTTTAGACTGTTGTTTTGTTTTTCTTGGAAGATTTAAAGCCTTTTTCGACCTCTTTCTACGAACTTCCACCTAGATGATCTCCTCAACCTTAGGAGGATGCTGCTCTGAAGCAGGGTTCTATGCTTAGATCTTAATTTTGTCTCGATCTAACTCTATTTGACCTAGGGAATTCATCTGATTTTGGTAAATGGGATGAGGGATGATTGTGTAGCTAAGAGGTTGAGCCTATGGAAAAATATAAGGCATTATCATTACGTAGTTTCCAGCAAGAGGCATTTGGCTTGTCTCTGTTTCCGGGTATGCTCGGAAAGTCTGGCTGGCGAAGGGTTGTGAAATCATGCAAAAAATAAATTATATCTCTAATCAACGATTTACAGAGGATTTAGGAGATCGTGACTTGATTTTCCACTAGCAGAAACAAAACAACCATCGATCCTAAGATCAAGAATATAAATATGACAAGGTGTTATCGAAGGTCTAGTTTTTGTGTTCAAATCAAAAAGCTCGAGTTGGGGTATTTCTCGATAAATTAGGTAAACAACAAGCTTCGAGAAGGATCAGAGCCCTTTTACAACTATGAGAGAGGATCAATTTTCAATATTCCTACCATAATGCCCAAAATTTAAAACATAAACCTTTTACCTTTGTTAGCGTTCAAATACGTTATGAGATTATAATAAATTGCAGGAAGCTTTGAACTCTCTCAGCTAGGGTATTGTAACCTACAACTCTGTCTCAATACCTGTGCCTATTAAGGACACCAACCACGATGAGTTAGGGGTTTTTCCCCTCAGGTTTAAATAATTTTCAGTGAGTATTTTAAGCGAGTTTTAACGGAACAACCAATCAACACATTTGTTGGATCTAGCAAGGCTTCACCACCAAATAACAGATAAGCCGGATTGCTCAAAATTTTTTAATAAGATTGTTTTATGAAGATTTAAAATCCTTTAAGAAGAACCACATCCCTGTGGAACCATAAATCTGTGAGTTTATGTTTGAGAAGAACTGCTAGTTACTTTTGGGTGCTTTCATTCGCTCAGAACCTGATTGTTTTGGGGGAAAAATCGAACGGGTGGGATATCATTTCCCAAGGCAAAACAGTCTTTACCCTGTATGGATATTATTCTGGATTTAAATCAAATCGATTGGAGTTTGTTATGGAATAGTTTGTTGTTATTATTAGTGGAGTCGTAGGTTTAAATTCAGGTTGTGGGCAAAACTAAGGATCTCTATGATGGGTGGACGATGGACAATTATGAGGGAAAAATGATGGCTTCGTTTAGGCCGACAACATCGCATAACGGAAATTTATTGAGAGTTCCAGATGGACGTCGTTTAGTGCATTGAGTTGGTCGCTGTCGCCATTTTATGAACTTGAGGCGGAGATCAATAATTGGTTGTCGTAAATCGATTTATTGTTATTTATATTTGCTTAAAAGCATTATTATAAATCTAAAACAATGGTAAAAGGAGATTATGTAACTTAAGAATTATATTAACAATAAGAGCCCTAGGATTAAGCTGCATAGGATAAATAGAGAATTAGACGATCAAATAAACACTTAGATTTCACAGCCATTTAACATATAATATTGATGACTGTTAAATAATGATTAGAAGTGAGTTAGATGGGGGAGTGGAGGAGGGTCCTTCTAGGATAACTTTCAAAATTCTTAATTATCGCTTAATAAGTCGCGATGAGATACGATAATATCTTGGGTGCATAGTCATTTTAAATTTTACTTTTAAATTGTGCCCATAAGACTTAGCGATCGCTAAGGATATGTTATTCGCCTTCAAACCCTTAATTATATGAGTTTTCGCTTGAAATCATTGAGATAAATAATTGAGTAAATGGTTAATAACTTCGTTTGTGTTCCAAACAGACGCAGTACTTAAGGATGTTGGTAGATGAATTTGAAAGGGCTTATGCTTTTAAACGAGGTGCCTAACCAATTATTTTTAAGAATCGCATTTCTAATTTATTCAAGAGGGAGTAAATAATAAATTGCGAGTTTTTATTATTATTAATAAGCATATATGAGTTGCTCTAATATGTTATATTTTAATAAAGAGTACAATACAGGAGAAATTGCCCTTTTGGAGTAGATTATTAATTAATTTAGAATGAGAGCAACATTGGTAGTTGGTATTTAGATTCATTACCTGACACTATTTATTTTATTATAAAGTTGAGGTCAGTCTAGAATATTCTTTATGTTTAAAAAATACGATCATGCATCATACCTAAAAACTACAAGGTTTTGTGAGTTGGGAACTGAAGATTATTAATGGGCTATGCCTTGAGCCAACTTCTACATATGCTGGGTAGACATTATAAATTAGCATTCAATAATTGTCAGTATTGTATTGAAATGATCTTAACAAATGCCTCAAACGAAGATCCATTTGAAAATAAAATACATAAGAAACTTCTGCTCCGACCCCAATCCCCAGTTTGAAGCGAAACATTTGTGTAAACATACAGTTTAAGGCTAAAATTCTAGTCAACATGACATAGAAAATAGATTTAGCAGCCTTCTAAATCAAGATTTAACTATCTAACAACGTGGCTATGAGATTTCTAACGATTGCTTTATAATAGAACCAGAATAAATAAAAGTTTAATCAATGATCGCTGTTTGATATCAAATAACAAATTAATTATTACTCATTTGTACCATATCCAACGCATTTTGGTAAATACAAATTTTAAATGATAGAAGTTATTGCCTCAACTGTGGATGACTGTTTGGCTGCATAAAAAGGTGGAGCCAACAGGATTTAACTTGTCAGTGCACTCGAAGTAGGGGGGCTGACTCCTTCATACGGACTCATCAAAAAGGCAGTAGAAAGTGTAAACATTCCAATCAATGTAATGATACGCCCACACTCACTCAGCTTCCATTACTCCTAACACGACATCCTGGCTATGATAGAAGACATAAGAGTATGTCAACAGCTTAAGGTCCATGGAATAGTGTTAGGAGTGCTGACCCTGGATAAAAAGGTAGACTAGCCAGCACTGAATAGACTATTAGCGGAGGCGGAAGGATTGTCGGTGACCTTCCACAAAGCCTTCGACGAAGTGGATGACATGTTGGACGCACTAAACATCCTAATAAAATATCAGCAAATATCGAGGATACTAACCCAGGGAGGCTCAAAGCCCATAAACAGCAACTACTAAGCACTTTAACAGATCGTTTCAAGATCCCAACACATAAGAATTCTACTGGGAGGAGGCCTCAAACTCTAAAACATCGAGTAAATCCATAACCAACTACCCAAATGTGAGTACCACTTTGGAACTGCCATTCGAAAGAATGGGAAGGTTTGTTCTGATCTATTAGAGAAGCTGAGAAAGCTTGTATGATAGCACCAATATTTGTTTTATCAACTAACTAAAAAGTAATCAGTGTCTCAGTTGCTAGAATAGATTGTTATAAAGCATAGCGCTCCTATAGCTTAGTTCTCCTTGTGTTTCTCCACTTATCTAGTAGACTGATTCAAGTAGCTACTCTCCCTCTACCAGACTCATAATGTTTGTAATATGCCCACATTCAGTGGCTTGCTAAAAGAGTTCAACTGCCATTTACTGTAGGAAGCTGGAGGATCTTAGATCTAAACACCCATCCCAAACTCTCCTTGCGTTATCAGAGGAAAGTCTACTGAATTGGGGTTAATGAAACAGCATTAATCGTAGCAGGTAGACTCCGTCATCCATATCGAAACATTTATCGTAAGCTTCATCAAGTTTACCATTGTTGTAGCTTCTCAGAACCTCCCTCCACTGGTTTTGTTTAGATTGTTCAGTATTCTATCGGTTTCCGTTCATCCACTCTAACAGGCTATCTGATTAGATATTGGCTGGTTATTCTTTATGAGGTATGGACTGCATAAACTTATCGACTTCATGTAGCACTTCGTATCTATCAACTTATTGGTTGAGGGTCTTTTGGAACCTACTTTATCGAGCCTCCTTAGTATCTGTATACGGAACTTAGCATTTTTCAACCACTTGATCAGCCTAATGCACAGAGATATTAGATTTATGGGTGAACTTCATGGCAGACTTCTTAAGTTTGACTGAACGAGCACTCTACAAACATTTCTTCTCAGAAAAGATAAAGTTTTGGTGGTTGGTTGCTGCAGCTGCCAGTTCTCCTAGCTAGTTTTGGCTTATTATTCCATCTAAATTGGAGGAGACTGCTGAGAAACTTTTGTTGTGCTCCTAGACAAGACTTTGTATTTATTAAGGAAGGGCAATAGGTTTCTATCTAGTTATGGAGAACTTATCTTAGAGCAGACGGTGACTTACGTTTACTGTTCTCTTAGAAAGGATACTTGCAGGAGTGGCTGATGGGATTTAGATTTTAAGACTTTATTTATCCACAGTTTAGTCATGCTTTGGTTAAACCTTAGGGCTCTTCGACTCAATTTTGTCAATTATTGCACTTGGCATCTTAACGACGTCTTCTTCCACTTATTAGTTATCAACTAGTGCCATTTGATTGGGGGAGGCATTCTAACCTTGTTATACTTATTCAACGAAAGGAGACTATTACTAAACTGGGGGCATCTCTTATTGTGGTATGTTGGGAGATTCTTATGCTGCAGAATTTTTGGGAATGAAGACATTTTAGAAAGGGTCGTGTTTGCGGGCAGATGATTTACTTACCCTGATCACCTGCTTCAGTTAGCTTGTTCTTGTTTTAGGTATCTAACCCTTAGGAATATCTACTCCGAAATAGCCTCCTCCCGTTCCAGTATGCCGACGTACATAACTAAACTTGCCCTTTTTGGGACTAGTGCCTCGTATTCTCGGAAGGTTTTACGGGCTAGGGCTATTTCCTTAATTATACAAATATTACGCTTCGCAATCTTAAATTAGTTTCTAGATTGTAGCAACGACTTCGCTTAGCGTTTAACTGGGCGGAGTTTTGGTTATTGTGTTTTGTGTTATTAATCTTAAACTATTTCTTCAGCAGGCCCAACAAGCTTAATCCACTAAACAAGAGCTGCTCTCGCCTCAATCTGTACATGAACCACCCTATTTTTGGTATTTTAAACCAATACTTGTAGCATTTTGTTCTTAATCTCATTCCCGACTTGTTGGAACCCAGTAACTAACTGTAGGGCTACAGCAGCCAATATCCTGCATAGAGTAACTTTACCCTACATCTCCCAATTCTTACCATATAATCCTTAAAGTGGCTTTGAGAGTGGTTTTACTTCAAAGCGGTGCAAAATCTTTAGAGCATTTGTTCGGTGGTTGATACTCCACTTTGTACTGTGTAATACTTTAAGCATAAAACGAATGCGCTTTGGAGTTGGTAGTATTTGGGGGCAGTCTTAATACACATTGATTGAACGTCTTTGGCGACGGCCTTTATCAAGGACAGCTTATCTCTGGCTTGCCAGTCTTCCACCAAGTTATTAATACAGATACAACTTCCCAATTCCAATGGTTTGTCATTCCCTCCTTTGATAATATCTATCCTTAATGATGGTTTACCTTTCAAAGGGACAAAAACAGCCTATATTATCTGAGAATCTGTCAGCTAGCCCATACAATACTTCTCCAGACTGATCAGTGCTTGGGCACATCCTTAAAGCACCTATTCATTTTCTGACCTCAAATACTGCAAAATGATCGAACAGAACCTCAAACATGTCTTCTCAAGGCTCCCATTATCAACAACTAGATTGTGTCTGTATACCTAACACACTGAAGCCATAAACTCAAGTTCCGCCCGTTGCACATGTGCTACCGCATTCTTATTCCTTACTAAACTCATGATTAGATGGAGCGTTTCTTTATCAGGTTACTTATTTATCATCCGCTTCAGTTCTGCTACACCCTTAGTTACTGCTAATCTACTGTATCTCTTGTGGAGGAGTATCGCAGTTTATCCAATGATGTTTGAATGCGATAGCGAAGAGTACTAAAGTTCTGTTGACCTGAAGTTTTTACTTTGCGATTAGAAGGTTGTTTGGATGGTGAGGGTTTCGAGAGAGACAATTTTTAGATGCTGTCTCCACTGCTATCGCTCATAGATAAATAACTTTATCAACATTGATGCTGGTTGTTAATAATAAGACCGGCGGATGTTATACCCCTTCTATCCCATAATATCATGGAATTATTATAGTTACTTTATCTTATGAATTGTCACTTCTATTTCTTTTGGCCCCTTCTTCTCCTAACCTTCTGCTAAAAAGCGATGTACCGCACCGGCATAGTTTCCTTCTCCAAAGGAGCCAGCTCTCACATTGTAAGCCTCTAACAAATCGACAACCCAACAGTTATCCTCTGCTTCAGATCTATGGTTTACAACTAAGCCTTCCAACTTAATACATAACGTAAACTTCGCAAAATGGGTAAGTAACTGTTTCTGCATCTTGACTTCGCTGTGGTAGGTAGCACTCGAAGATTTAGCTTTGAGGCCTCCATTCAATATATTGTTATGAGGCAGCTGACCAATATCCAATCGTAGGTATACAGAATCAGTAATGGTGAGCCTCTCGTTGAGGTGCGTGTCACTCGGTTTAACATCAGTAACTCTAAATGTATTACTTTCCCATTGGGGTTCTCTACTTCTAGGGCAGCTCTAAAGGTAGGAAGCTATGATAAACCATCCCGTTCCTCTTATGTGGTGTTTAGCCAGTTGGATTTTAAAAATGTGTTTTGGGTGCTAGTGCAAGTGGTTATTGTGGAACTCGATATGAAGAAATGTGGGATAATATCCGTATCATAGCTGTACATATTCTAAAGACCTCCACATCCCGAGACTGACACCATTAACAATACATACCCTATTGAGTTCGGCTCTCATAATTTGTATCTGCTAGGAATATCCAGGCTGACGCACTTCGCAAGGGCAAATGTTACTTGGAACCAGACTAACTCCTCTCTATAGGCAAACCTGTTTGGGTTTTATTACGGGCAAGTTGGATTTAACCTTAGTTGCTTCCTTGAACAACCCAAATCAAGTAAATCTACGGCATTAGTTGTATTGATAGCACTAGCAATTTGCCTAACTACAGTAGCTGTGGGCATAATGGCTTACCTTATTTACAGGAAAAGACTGAGGAAAATACAGGAGGCAAAAGGGAAGGTACCGACCGAAGTATAATTGCAAGTACCTTAATCAAATAGGGGCAGCCAGACCAGCGTAGGTTCGGGCAGTGATAGAGCTCTCGTCAGACCAAACCAGCCTGTATTGAGTACGATTGCTCCTCAGCATAGTTGATAATTTATCGTTCATAGTTGTCGCTAATTAAATAATATTTAATACATTCAAATCTCTTTTAAGTATTGGAATTGCTATTAATTTACTGATATATTAGACACTGTAATAGCATAGTAATACTATATCTGCAAATTAGTAATGTCTGAACTACCCTAACCTAACCAACAGCAGCTATCACTCAACCTTATGGGCATTACCTATCCACTGAAGAAAGTAAAGTTTTAGATGAGCCTATGTTAGTTTCGGAACAAGTACTTTAAAAATGTTAATGATGCATGTTTCGTTAGTAAAAACAATGGCTATATTCTGAGGGAAACCTAGGAGGATTTTGCTGTCGAAGATGTTATAATCAATAATACCATTACTGTAGAACAGCCTCTAACTAAAAAGCCCATAATTGATGCTCCCAAAAATATAGATAGTGAGCAGAATACCAAAAAAGAAGATTAGAAGCAACAGAAGTTTCGAGATTACGTGCTTAACATAGATGGCAAGAGATAAATGCTTAAGAAGTTTAACCCTGAAACTACGCTAAAAAGTTTAAAGTAGCTGTTGCCCAAACTTTAACCAGGAAAAATGTACAACTTTATTGGTAAGTGCGGGTAGTCCATTAGCTCACTCTCCTAATATAACGTTACAGTTGATGAGATTGTCGATGATAAAGTAATAAATGTGAGGATAATTTCTTCCAAGGGGAATGAGTGTAACGAGGGGGACATCTAAAAAAGAAGAGAATACAACGAAAAGAAAAGATAGAGTGCTAAGAAGAATCTGGAATAGTTGAAAGCAATTAATAAAAGATTCAGGAAAATAGAGGAAGAATCGAAAAATAGGGATGTTAAGAAATAGCTTCAGGAGATTAAGATTTAGTTAAAAGAGCTTGGAGGGAAGGAAATCTCTCTCGAAGTTCCAGAAGCAGTGCAGAAGATGCAAGCTTATTTGGTTACTGAGCTCAATACTTCCATGTAGTTCATTCAACACCTTTAGAAATCTAAAGAAATGCCTCTTGCGGATGTATTGAAGGGGAATGGAACGGTACTCAGAGTCTACAATTTACACCGTAAAGAGGTTAGTGGGGATAGGAACATAATTGACTTCAATTCTACCTAAGTAAATAAGAAAGACCAGATGAGATCAGCGTAATCTATCGATTTTATGACCTTCGATAGTAAGTAGCAGCAGAGTGCTACCAATACTCTCTAACGTTCAATAGAGAGCTGCTCGTATGTGGCTACTATTAAGGGATCATATGGCCTGTTTGCCGCTTCTGCCTCGGTTGAGAGAAAATAAATGAACGCAGAGTAAATGACTACAGTAAAAAGAACCGTTCGAAAGGGATAGACCATATATTAGCTTCATGCAGCGGCTGGTGTAGGGTTAGTTGCTCAAATGAAGTACGATTTGGTTGCCCTTACTACTGACACAATTCAGTAATTCTAGAGAATCTGTCTTATTCTTCAAGAGAGAAAAGAGCAGGTAGACGAGTTTCAAGAATAAGCCAGATACTTGCTGAAAAAGTTTATGGAAACATTCGGAGCGTTTGTATAAGTTGGAGATTTCTACCTTGGTGGGACTTACATGGCTCGGACAAGGATCACCCTTCTACAGGAGACTGACGCCAACTAAGCTACTTCTATTTTGAAGAGATAGACCTCTCTCACTGTGTAAGGGTCAGTAGGATATGGACCTTTTGTGCAAGTTGGGTTCGGATACACAAAAGCAAATTCAAACTAACACGGACTCCATGATTAGCAATTAAACAAATCAACCAAATACGAGGTTCACAGAGATTTTAAATGCTATCCTCCAATAAGAAATAGGGAAAAATGGAGCTAATCCATACAGATCTGTAGAGATGGTTGGAAGGTTGTCAATATTGATGGTAAGCAGGTGGGAATGTCGACCATAATTGGAAACTCCCTCAACAGGAAACGTATTAATTGCTAAGCGACATTCCTTAATAAAATATTGTCTATTATGCAATAGATCGAAAGAAATACAGTATCAATCACTCTAAAATAAGCTCAGGTATAGCCTAGACAGAATTTCTGTAATAGATTTTTAACCCAGACAATCAGAATCTTGGATTAGAATTGGCAATCATGCTATCCTCTATGCAGGGTATTGTTTAATTGGATATCGGTAAGACAGGAGTAACGTAGGCAAAAACAGAGTGGGAGACGAAGGAGCTCATCACCTCATAGAAATCTCTTCCTTAAAAGTACTCGATATCCGTAAAGATGGTTTAACTCAGAGAGCAATGGTCTAACAGAGGTAGGAATGCATTTCATCGCCCATTTACGAGGTTTGTAGAGTTTGAATGTTAGCGGAAATAAAATAGGTTAAGATGGGGCAGGCTATCTGACAAATTTGAAACACTTATCAAGTTTGACAGCGATAGGGTGCAATATAGGCAACCAAGGACTCCAGCAGCTTTCCAACATGGGCTCTTTAACTAAACTGTTGAACGTCTGTAATTTTTGGTGGATGCAGCCGACAACGAAATTAGGGTATTTGGACTTCGATTATCCTCCATTTTTTATAATCTTTAGAAATTAGTCATGAGTACCTGTGTAAATATTTTAGACGACAATTTGATTGGAATAGAGGGAGCTCTACTGGTGTTTAAAAAATTTCCTAATCTCAAAAGTTTATAAATGGATGGCTGCAATATTGGAGGAAGGATAATGGAATGTGTGTTCAAAGACACTAATATTCATAGTTTGTCTTTATGTAAATGAGAGCTAAATTAGGTCGAAACGGATTGAGTGCAGGCAGTGCCATAACAGAAGGCCTTTTGTTCGAAGGATCATAAGCTATTCCAAGTGAAGAGGGCCACCAACTGTAGGAGCTTCATTTATGTACTCAAACCATTAATCTTAGCTGGGAATAACTTCAGTAGCAAAGCTTTAAGCAGTTTGAGGAAATTATTGACTAAAACAACTATTTATCCTATGGAGGTATATAATTGAACATTGCAACGGGGTTGAAAGCGGACCCACTAGCAAACTGTATGCATATTTCTAAATATTTACATTGATTTATTTATTTTTAATATTTGAGCAATCTCAACCATGCTCTAGTAAGCCACTTATCATCAAAACTCAACCAAAAGGATCATACTTATTGGTTCGATCTAACCTTCC
>JAOXNN020239195.1:0-10767 GCA_028571205.2 Hydropsyche betteni
CCGAAAATAAGACCTAGTGCAGTTTTCGAGTGTAAAATTAATATAAGACCGGGTCTTATATTCGGGGAAACACGGTATGTGAAGTTGATGTGGAGTGTTGTTTTGGGGTGTGGTGTAAGTCTATTTTTTATGTTGTGAAATGTTTGTTTTTTTGGGTATTGTGGTTTTAGATGTGTCCCACTTTTTTTGATACTTAGGTGGTTTATTTTTTATATGACGTCGAAAAAATTTAACTGAACATGCACGGTAGCTTGAAATTTGTCTCATTAGTCCCTCTTTATAACATTTTTTTAAATTTAATTATAATTTTGGTTATTAGTGAATAGTTATAATTTTTTTTTAAATATTTTAAAATAAATTTTTTTGTGCAATTGGGTATTTTTTTACCCCAAAAATCTGATGCCTCAAAGAGTTAAACGTGTGTATTTGTATAAGTATAGAAATATTAATATGTTAGTTAAGATTTTTTTAATTTTCAATATGTTAAGGATTATTGTGCAAAAATATTAAAGAAAATAATCGATTTTTTTTAGTTTCAATTTTACTTATACTACTTTTAATAATAAAAAATTATGAAAAACATAATCTATTGAAATTTGTATTTTAATCGAAATTGTTTTTTTTTATTTATATATTAAAATAAATTTAAAAAGTTTTAAATACAGGTATAATAAGTAAACGAAAATGAAATGATAGAAAATGATGAAATTTAAACGACGAATTAAAATTGTCATTTTCAGTCAGAATTCATTTTAATAGATTATAATAAAATAAATGGAATAGTTATAAATTAACTGCCAGAAATAACCTGCTTAATTATGATTTAAAAACATTGTACAGTTCAACTAGATTTGATAATTTCATGATGATATTGTATATCATTGACAGAGTGATTTTAAATATATAAAAATATAATGCCTATATCTAGCCAAAACATATATTAATAATTACGATTCTTTTCTAAAAATGGACTACCACTATCGATAAAATTATCTCATATATTGATAATGGAAATGATGTGAAAAACTTTCATTGTGGTTTTAACATCGAAAGTTGTTTTTCTAAAGGTGTATTACATATAATGGTTCAAAGTTGTAGGGTATGTTTGCGGTTAGAATAATAAATATAATATAATTTATCAGTAACAGAAGTATGTATCAAAATAAGGCACAAATATTGATTTTCATGAGCTAAAAAAACAATAAGATCTATATGAATTCAAATATCAGTATTGAATATTAATTTGATATATACTATAACGTGTTCGGAAAAAAATGCTATAATTACAAAAAAAGGGAAAAAGATAATTTCATTGAAAATCTAATTATAGCATTTGAAAGAATAGGCAATTCTAAGTCAGACCATATGATTCAATTAATTTACAGCAAAATATCCCTACGTTAATTTATACTTCTGGCATCGACATAATTATATATATGGTTCAAAATTATTTATAATTAATAGGTTTTTAGTAATCTAATTCACCGTTGCTGAAATTTTTTCTCTAGTTTTTTATATTTCTAGAAATTTTGAACTTTATTTATTTCATATTTCAACTACTATGCAAAAATGTTTTTGAAGCTTTGCCAAGATTCTGTTAGAAATAAAAAGCTATCAAATGCATAAGAATAATAATGAAATTAAACTTTTGCCCATTTCGTAATTGCATGAAGTCGTATAAGGTTATATAAAAATATTTCTTACAGAGATGTTTATAGCAGAAATGGAATTGCATTACAATCTTTTTATATAAAAGTAATATGAAATATTACCTTATATAAAAAGATTTATACAACAACATTTCATATTACTTTTATGTTATATAAAAAATATTTTCTACTTGAAAAAAAAACATGTTTCGTTAAAATTTTCAGCTAATTACTGATAAATCGTTGATTTTAGATTAGACAAAATCATATATAAAATATGATTTAGATTAAAATGATATTTTTATAGGATTCACCCAAGGTTTAATAACTATTAAAATAGAAAATATTTTATTTAAATTTGTATGTCTTTAATCTGTTTATATCCTAATTTAATATCACTCCAAATATATTTTATCAAATTATTTCTATTTCTATTCTATGATGCATATATTGAACTCAGTCACAATACATACTTTTTCAAAACAGACATTTCCCAACAACAAGTCGGATATGAGATATCGATCGTTGCAATGAAAAGCAAATGCAAAACCCGGAAACGTTGGAAATGCATTTCAAACATCCACATACACAGGATTATTTCTTAAGCACGAGATTGACCCATTCGATTAGTAGACGAAGTCGCATGCAATTCAATTTTCGATAAAAATTTATCATTCCCGACGAATATAAACCAATCAAGTTCAAAAATAGCATTCGCAGATAAACGAAATTTATAAAACTCTCTCCAATACGAGAAAATACGTGAGAAAACCGAACGTGCCCATCATACATGAAATTTTCCCATTTCACGATTGAAAAACGATGCAATAAAAGTCGCAAATCTCGTGTATAATGTTATTTTTGGCGATAAATATTATATTCGGAAAAAAATGCTTAAACGCATCCGTCATCGTTACGAATGCGCGCTCGATTGATTTTCGTGTTTTTTTTTTTTTTTTTGAAAATTGTGGATTTGTATCGGTTTTTATTGCTTTTGTGTGTGCGGAATTTATATCGTACATTTGATGTTAACACGTTTGCTATCCGAGTTGAGGGTTCGCGGAGATTTGATGGGCTTTGTTCCTGCGAAAGCCTTTCAAAGGGTCAAAGAAGCTCTAGCTATAAATTTATATGTATCAAAGCATGTCTATAAACCTCTCAAATAAGCAATTAAGAGTTACATATAAAATAATATGTAATTTTATATATAATATAATATTTAATTTTTCGTCAATAAAAAATAAAATCTTTGCTTGAAGTGGAAAATTGTTCGATTGAAAATATGAAGTTTTATTTTTAAGCATGTGAGAGTTTTACGTATTTTTATTTTGTGTACCTCAAATTATAATAATTCACGATAAATGGGTACAAAATGTATACTCACATGACTTTTCAAAAGAAAACTTTCCGATGTGAAATCGTAGAAAACGGAAAATCTAACCGCGATCATTTTCCACACCAGGAAGTTACCAATTGTTCGTCGACGACGAAAAAAGACGCTTTCTCAGCGATATTTTCGCTTTTCTATAGGAAAATATATAAAGCTCTCACTAAAATATTTTCACGTGGAATTAATGTATACGAAACTAACAAGTAAAGATTTGTTCGTGACTTACGCAGCTTTATAGTCTCAAAAGTTTAAAATGGCTCGTTAAAAGTATTAACGAGATTGATAATAAAAAATTTCAGCATTTAATCGTTTGATATTAATATATAAATTATCAAAATGGGTTATATAAATTTAATTGGATTTTGAATATCCGTTTCTATCAAAACGATAGAAATGATGATATTTCAAATAAGTTATTATATAGAATTAAAAAGGCTAGTTTAATATTCTTTATTTTTGAGTTCGTATAATGAAAATTGATAACCAGTTATATGAACACGTATCTATACAACACACGACTGTTGCACATACGACAGTAGAACACATGTTGAAAAAACACAGTGACAATTGCACAATTGACCATAAAGACTAAATTTGGAGCTCGCGATTTTTGAGTTCGAGAATGATATAAATAGTGATTATAGCCGTTATTTTAATTGGTATACAGTCTTAATTGGAATGGCAAAGCCAGTAGTAACATCGACTCCCCAATACCCGATTTGAATATTTAATTAATAAAATCAGTTTATTTGTTACTGACACGATTACGACATATAGGCAAAGTTGGAGGCAATAGGTATTAAGCATCATATTACAGACGTAAACTGTGCACACATAAAGACCATATTCGCGAAAAAGTTGCGAGCGTCATTCGAACGAACGAACGAACAGACAGACAGACAGAAATCCGTGATTATATATAGGTGATTTGAAATATTGGCTATTATTGGAATCATCGGGTACTGACTATACCGTATCTACAAATATTCATTAATTCGCAGACACCGTAACTGCAAATAGCCAATAATTTGCAAATATGTACTGTATTTGCAAGTAACCAATAATTCGCAGATAACGTACCTGCAAATAGCCACATCCTTATTTTAATTGATATTGTACAAAACCACATCTGATTTGCCGAGCGACGACCTCACCCCCGCAACCATCCAATCAAATCAAAAATACAAATCCCAATCCGGAAACCATACAAAAATCACACGCCAGTAAACAAAAAAGGCCAAAACGCAATTCCCGCCCCGCAAATCCTACACGTGTTTCATTGCGCGGCCATAAAATAAAAATAATACGGCGGACGTATAAAACGAAGCGAAAGTCGTAAACGGCCGGCCGGCGGCTGGTCAATAAAGGCGCGCTCGCGGGCCAAAACGGCCGCGTTGGCCGCGGAGCGACCACCTGTGCGAGCATGGCCGCGTTACGTCACTTCTTCGCCAATGCGGCATTTCTGCGCTTTTATCTTGAGTGTATGTATGCTTTCTGTATATCGGATGCTGCGCGGTCCGCTTTTACGTCATTTAAAGGGGGAGGGGGTAGTGGAATATAATCGGATATGGTCAGGTGTTTTGAGGTTATTGTCGGATGTGTGCTTTAACCTCAATTGGCGTTCAAATGGATTTTGGGTTTTTGTTTTGTTGGATTTGAAGGTTTTTCGTTGGTTTATGAAAGTTGGGCGTTGTGTAGTGCGGTTGAAAGATGGATTTGAACTATTATATACAAGGGAAGCTATAAGGGATGGTCTTTTGAAATTTATTTGAGGGTTATTCATTTAATTTCTGAGGTTATGTGAATAAGTGGTTATCGGAAAATGTATCAAGTGATATATTATAATTATTGCATATTATATTATGTAATGCAGCTGATATAATAAGAGGGATGTGACTGAAATATCAATAGCTTCGGAAACGTGTATGATGTTTGGAAAAAAATATAACAAATAAATAAACGATAGAAAAATCATTAACAAGATGATATTGATGAGCTAGAAAAAAGTTCATCGATAAATATAATTGAAATTTGTATTGTAAACGCAATCTGATATAAAAAATATTTTTGATTTTGAAAATTTTAATACGTGCAAAATGATCTACAAACTAATCTATATTATTAAAGAAATAGGTAATCATCAAGAATTTCAAAATTAAGGATGCAGTATTAGTTGGTTGACATTGTTAGACGTCTTATTAATATGGCAGTCTAAACTAGACTAGTTAAGATTGAAATCGGTGCCGCTTTTTATACACTTTCAGCGTGTCAACACTGCCGTTCAGAGCGTTCAGTATTGTCAATGTAAAATTACAATTCTACTAAAACTGCCCGATTCTACTAAATCACATTTAATCAAAACTACTCATATCAATATTAAAAATCATTAAAACAATCTACGCAAATTTTCCCAAAACATTCAACCAAACAAAAAAAAACTTTCACATCCAACAGAACCAAACTCCACCCGGCCAAACTTTTTCCCACGCATATCGTTCCTACCTTCAAAAAATAAACCCATCCTTATTTACCGACCACGAAATCTGCGGTCTAAACACGCAGCGAACACAGCCAGCAACGATCTCGAAACACAATCGCTCATCCCACACCGCACAATCCCACTTTGCGGGCCGGTCCCGTCCCGTTTCTCGGGACGACCCTTTGTCCCGGGACCCTTTCGTGGGTCGTTTGCCCTTCTGGGTCGCTAAGCTAATTATGTCCGTTTCGACCACTACTTGACCGCCGAAAAAAGCACACTGGGAAATTGCCACGGCGACCGTCTGCAGCCGGAGACTTTTTCTACTGTCGGTGGGTGTTGAGGGATGGATATTTTTATGTAGGGGAAAAGTTGGTGTCAGCGGGAAATCGCATAATTTTATTATGGGTTTTTATGAGGCGGAGTATGCGCGAGGGTGAGTGTGGAATGTGAATTTTTTTCTAGCTAATTTGGTGTTTAACTTTTCAGAAATATATTACACTGGGGCCTTTCGCCGCTTTTTCTATAAAGGGCAAAGTTTAATTTTCAATGCAGTGAAACGCATACATAAAAATCCAGTTATAAGTTTTAAGTTGGTACTCTGCATTCACGCACACATTCGCATCCAAGTTTTGACGTCAGTTGGTTATTTCTATATGAAATAGAAACGAACCGAACCCAACCTAAAGTAACCTAATCCAAAACATTGATTAAAACGAATGAAATTGGGTTTTGTGTTTATGGATTGATCGTGGTGTCGAATACTCTAATGATACTGCTTCGATACCTGAACAAAAAGTTTCGTACGACCAATTGTCAAACTGCGAATGAGTATAGGTGCATGTACGTGTATAAACGTGTTTCATCGCTTGGGAGGTTGGTAAGAACTTGGACGGTATATTACTTTTACCCTTTCAATTTTATAGTAGTATAGATCTATATTCTGTAGAAATATAATATGACAGTTGAAGAATGTCCTGTGTGTTCAACTGCCATGAGTTCATCTGTCATAGAAAGATTTAGTATAATATTAAGATTTGTATGATTTTTATAATGATTAAAAGAAAAGTTGATTTTTTTAATCAAAAACTATCAGTCAGGTATTTTATTCATTTAGAATCTTTTAAATAGCCTGAATAGCCTCAAATATTAACGCCTTACTTTTATAGCATCAAGTGTTCTTATATGAAATAAAAATTGAATCATATAATTATACAATATAGAAAATCACTTTCTTAATTTTTTTCTAAATTACAACCTCGTTTTATAAAAATTAAATGATCCGTGATCCTATTTTTATCCACTATTTTCTATATTTTATTATCATATAATATTTAAACAAACAAGAAATTTTTGACAGCCTATATTCGACATTTAATAATTATATTATTACTAAAAATTATAATTAAAAACGATATTTGTTAGTTTACTGTTTCAGGCGGTGACCTCTAAGAAAACCTTTTGCAGTCTCGTTTAGGGTCATGACCCATAGGTTGAGAACCACTCCTATTTATAAAGAACCACTATAGACAATATAAACATAAATATTATTTTAGAATAATTTAACAAATTTTCATCATCAAAACTTTTCAGAACGTTCAAAAAAAATTTCATTTTGCATTTTAGTGTTGAGGAAATTAAAATTTCAAGATGAACAATGAAGTCATCCCTAAGTGGCCGAAAAAAACGGTACGTCATTATTTCCATCAATTAACCACATTATGTGTCGCTCAACTTTAATGATCGATGAAATTGGCTCATTTGAAGGGAGAAAATCTATATTTTTTACGATATGAAAATTTAAAAATATTGTAAAGAAAATTTAAAATTCCGATGACCTAATTTGATAATGCCGATACGGTTCAGTAGTTCGAAAAATAACGAATAATCAATAACCTTATTTTACAATCGGCCATGTTATGACTGTCTAATTAGTTGTAAATGGTTTGATGCATGGATTATTGATTAAATAGTTTTTTTATTAAATAAAAATTCATTCGATGTTTATTGGTTGATAACTTAAAATAATATCAATCTAAAATAATTTATATGTGTATGTGGAAATATTTCAACAATTTTTCTAATTATAGAATCAATAGTATAATCTTCTATGTATCAATTTAAGGCGATATCATAAGTTAAGCGAAAATTAAAATGGTCCAAAGATTGATAAGATTCAAACCATTTCTGTATTCAACTAAACAAAAAATATCCTTCAACACTAAAATATAAAATGAAAAACGTCCAAACTTCCGACGGTACATAATTTTTCTTTTGTCCAAGAACAAAACCTACAGAATCTCACAGTATCAAATTAACCGAAAACCATTACTTTCCACCACAACGAAACTGCTCCGCGATACAGAACAAAATCTCGCGTACATTATCGATGCGAATTTACATTTACACATGTAAAACGCGCAGCTGTACGGAGGTTTTGCGGAGATAACGAACATATACGGCGCCCAGAAGACTGTCGAAAATCGGCCATAGACAAGCCGTCGCCGAAGATTTCGTCGACATGCCCGAAAAAAGTATTATTTGGAGTTGTTCCAAAACGATGTTGCCAGATGAAAATACAAGTATTCGTATAAATATTCAATATTTCGCAATTGTTAAATATTTATGCCGAGTCCGCTTTTGTTTTGTCCTCGGGCGATTACGTACCGAATATTTTTTTTATATAGATAACCACTGAAAAACTAAAAGGTTTAAAAGGTCATATTTTGTTTATTTTCGGTTTTTTATTTTATTTCATAAATTACTAGCGGTAGTACCCGGCGTTGAGCAGGACTTAAATTTCAAATCTAATTATTTTTTTTAATATAAATTTATTAAAACAACAGCATAAAGCAGGCCGCGTATTATCTTATATTATTATTGGGGGAACATTTTTTTGCGGACCGTTCCGTTTTGGGTTCTGGGAAATATGATTATTCTATTTTAATGATACAAAAACCTTCTCGACAGAAAAAATATTTTTTTATATAGGTGGGGGAACATTTTTTGCGGACCGTCCCGTTTTGGGTTCCCGGAAATATGGTCACCCTATTTTGATGATGCTAAAAACCTTCTCCACAAAAAAATACATACACATGCCAATTTTCATGGCGATCAGTCAAACCGTATTGGAGTAATATGGCAACAAACATACAAACATCCATTTATTATTATTATGTCCAGAATTGATGAAAATTATTATTTTTTTCTATTTAAGTAAGAGATCTTTATAAGTAATCATCAATCTCAAAAGATTGTTCTAAAACTTATAAAAAATAAAATAAAGAAGATTAAAAATGAACAAGTTAAGTTTTTCCAAGTCTTTCAATGACCATCCTGTATAAAAAAATATATATTTAGTTTCGAAAGTGTTATGTAAATTGAATGTCGTATAAAAATAAATGTTGTAATAGATTGAAGTTGGGCATGAATATTTTATGAAAAATCCTGTCGAAATTTCTGAAAGTATAAAGTGGATGTACATTTTCATTAGCGCAACGATTCCATTCGAGGACTTCAATTAAGCTTAGTAGACCTCTTTTTACTTGGGACGGTCAGATTATGGGTAATCAACCCCATCACGTGAAAGGGCATGAATTAGGAAGAAGGTAGAAGTTTTCCGCTGTGAATGTATGGGGGTTAATTTGAAAGGGGGTAATTTTTTATGTAATGTATATTTGGGTATTTGGAAATTGATTTTCGAAAAAATTTTCGTTATAAAATTTCCGTCAATGAATGTTTTTACTGTACATCATCTGTGTAGTTTAAATAAAATCTATTGTCCAATACCGTTAAATTGATGAAATTTTTATTATCGGAAGGTAGTTTTGGAGAAATTTTTATATTTTTAAATGATTTCAAATCAATCACATTATTTTTTGAAAATAATCAAATTTATTGACACGTATTTTTATGATGATCGTCGCAAATCTACGGATGATAATTTGTTTAAAAATCTATATTACCGAAAATCAAGATTAGGGTACAAAAACGAAATCGAAGGACGTACCAATGAATGGCCGCCTTTTTATTCCAGGGAATAAGGACAAAAAAGTCCTATCTAATTGTAAACGGAAATTGGTGATGTTCTGAATTTTAGTATGAAATTCTGTATTATGGTGTTAAAAAAAAAAATAAAAAAATTCCGTGTCGATTTGCGATTTGACTTCTCAATTTTTTTTTAAATCGAAATTATAATGATAATAACACGAAAACTATGATACTTCGGATTGAGATATGTTTAGTTCAAATTTTTTCAAATAACATGACCTATCATCTATTTAAGGCTTTAAGGAGACCTTTGTAATACCTGCACAAAAAAATTAATTCATATGTGAATATTTAAGTCTGAATTTTGTTCAATTTTAAGCTCTATCGGTAAATTTTACCATTCGCATTTAATACATAGTCAAAGGCTAAAAAAAAATAAAACTTTTATTTAATGTCATTTAATTTTTTTTAAATTTGTAATATGGATCTATTTTTTAAGCATTCATTTATTATGGAAAATATGATATAATATTCAGAAAAAAATTATAATATAGCATTCATAGGTACGTCAACTGTCATATTTGACAGAAGACGTTACTTATGACGCACCTACACTAAACGCTACCCATACACCGCCAAATATCGCTAAATTTCATAGACAAAGCAAAATTCTTTGCTTCGTTCACGGACGAAGCGATCACACAAACATAGCACAACATATACATCACACAAAACTCCATATTATCCCGAAAACATGCTGAACCCGGAAGCGTTCTGACACAGCCACTACTCATGCTCGGTCGGCGTCGAGTGTGTTAACCAGAAACCTCCATTAAGGCGACAATGATCGATGGCTGTGCGGTTAACAACGGAAAATAATTAGTTATCAGTGCGCCTCGGCCGTTAACAATGGCGGTTTATCATTCGCGCGTCAAAAATGGCCGACGATTCATCATCGGCGGCTGTGATGAAAATGCATTCGATTGGAATTGTGATAAAGTGGTTGTGGAGGCTTGTCGATGGATGCGTTTTTAGAAAAGTGGATTATGTAGGTGGATTCTATATATGGACTAGCAGACAATACCCGGCGTTGCTCGGGACTCAAATTTTAAATCAAATCATTTTTAAAATTTAAATTGATTTAAACAAAAGCATAAAGCAGGCCACGTATTGTCACAATTTTTGAACGTGCAAATTTTTTTTTTATATGGGGGGAACATTTTTTTCCAGACCGTCCCGTTTTGGATTCTGAGAAATATGAT
>JAOXNN020239203.1:0-10766 GCA_028571205.2 Hydropsyche betteni
ACTCCGAAATAATCCCACAGTATTTGTACTGTCAATAAGTGCTTCGAAGTATCATCTAAGTATTTATTGTAGAATAGGAATCGTAGAAATACAGCAAGTACCAATTTTAAGGCCTTGACTAAACTCGTAAACATGTCAGAGTATCATCCTTGGGCAGCTTCCATAAAAAGTTCGACTGTTGATCTTACATACTTGGATCTTTCTGAAGTATTCTATGTTGTTTAATCAACAAGAGGAGCCTAACCACTTACATAGCGTAGGAGTATTTCAAATTTACTTGATTAATGAAGAAATCTTATGCTTCGACTGATCTCCACAATGAACCAAATCGAGAGAATTGTTCTTCACTTTCAAGAAGTGTAGAGCAAATGTCTACATAGTACATTTTGTATTCGCAAGACTCAAATCTAAAAATCAAACTTAACCTAAGTTCCATCGGAATATTGCAATTCTCGACGAAAAAACATGCTGTTTAAACAAGACTAATGATACATTTGATAGTTATCAATACTTTACTTGCGAATCCTAATGGTTTTAGACTGGAGTTCTTTAGATTAGACATACAAAAGTTTTAAATGAATATCCACAATAACAATATTGAGAATGGCGTACTTAGGAGTGAGTTACATGCATAAATAGACAGCAGCAGCCTGTTTGGCAAATTGCTTAAGAAAATATAACTTGTATTCTCAAGATTTCTAAGATTTATTTGAATACTTATAACTTCGAAGCTCAGAGCAGGTCTCAGAATCGTATCTGCTATCCTTAAAAACCTTGAGTTTTATCGAAAAGGGTCATAACTTATGATCAAAGAGGCATTGCAGAAATTTTAACATCTATTTCAGACTACTGTTAGGTATGTTTAGGGTGTCGAACATAATATCGCAGTAATGCTCTTATTTTAAGCTTTAACTAACTTACCCAATTCAAACAATGAAGCAACAGAAACTGCTCAAACTGCTTAAATAAGATCCCGTATTCTGGAAAGTGAGGCAGTCCACCTACTAACATTTCACCCACTGTAAGGATCTCCATCCCAAGGACATGCTGTAGTTTCTTCAAAACACTCCCTAAGGAACATCTCTACAGACTGCTATCAGATGGTATGCCGATACACCTTCCATCTACCCATAACCTCCATTCCACAAAGCTCTGCGATCCAAATGGCTGACCAGGGTTAAATTGCAATCTAAATAGGTAGGCAGAGTACTCACCTATGAACACTCAACTCTCTCAATATTTATTGGAGCAGTGTTGGAAGATAGAGCAGTTGGAGCTGGTGTGGACTGTGGGGAGGTGCTGCAACCCTTCAAAGAGATGATAGACAGACCGCAAGAAGACGACAAATAACAATCAGAGAGAATAGCGTAAATATTGAACTGTTAGGACGGCCCATGGGACAAATATAACAATCTTAGAGGGATAGCCAAATGCGGAGTCTTCTCATCTGACAGAACTCTGCTTTATCGATAATTGTTAAGACTAAAACTCAAAGGAATCAACCTGATAAATAACAGTTAGAGGGACACGGTTGTTGGAGAGTACGACTTGTGCGACAAACTAGCATAGAGCGAGTAGTACTTCATCTTTCAATTAGATGCAGAAAGTATCTTGAAGAGTTTGCTTCAAAATAGGAATTTTCAGTAGCTCTTGCAAATCGATGGGTACTTGGTTCTGCCGAAATAATTCGGAATGTTGGTAGCTCCCTTCTGCTTCTGCTCCAACCAACAGACATCCGTGTAATAGTTACTCATGTCTGTATTTAGATTCTACTTGCATCCTTGTATTTCCATCTCCAGCGATCCTCAGTCATTACTAAATCTCATGCGCATTTTCCAGTAGCTTCTCAAGAAGCAACTCCCTATGCTCTACGCCCATTTAACTAAATACAAGCTGCATGTAGATAGGTATGCAGTTCAATGGATTAGCTGTGCATTTATTGGATATCTGGATGTACAACAAATATTTAGACTGATGGATAGGGTGGTAGGGTATGAATCAACCCACGTACTCCCGATTATGGCTGCAGCAATCCTTATGCTGAAAGAGGAAGAGGTTATCATATGTATGGATGAGCAGTAACTGGAATAAGTACTCAAGGATCTACACGATATCGATGTTGTCTAAACTCTCCGAATGTTTCTGTTGCGTTCTCTTTGATATGTATGTTACATATTTTAGTCAGGTTATTTTTAGCAAAATAAATATTTAAAAGAGAAAAGCATAAACTATCTAGATATGTTGTTTGTTTGTGACAAGTTCTTTTGCACTTGATTGTTCCCCTACTCCTTGTGGAAATCCAATGAATACGGTGGTATGAATAGTGGAATAGTTATATTATAAGTTAATGGGAGCCGGATGTCTCGGCCGTGGAGGCAATTAGTGCAGTAACCACTCCCCTTCATACAGGAATCAAAGTTATCTCCAAGTAACTCAACAACTACATTGATCGACTCAGCAAGTTCCACCTCAACCGTCTTAAAGATCTCTTCTCTTAAGTCTGCCTCAAGCATTCCAAATAGAGTGAGCTCATGAACTTCAAAGCCTTCAGAGCGTTCTTTAATGGATTTATTGAGCAACTCTCGACAGTAAGAGTGAAATAAGATAGAAAACACAAAGCCACATATTCGACTACTTCGAAGAACAGGAATAATAACAACTGCAGTTCTGGGGGTTCGTATCTCGACTCTCTATCATCCTCTTTGGCTAGACCTCTGTATTCAACCGTATTCTCTTCAATTTCTACGATCACGGGTACACTAAACAACTCAGACATGAACAAGTTGCTCTTTTCAACAACGAAAACAGCCGGTTCCTGAGTTAGCCCATCAAACTCTAAGCAACAACCCAAAAATAGCATACTTCTATGAATGTTTAGCAATTTTCCTAAATGCTGAATAAGCTAAACTTCAACTATGCTGGATATCGAAAGCAGTTTGATGTTGTCGATGTGGGGGAGGATTAGGATGCTCTTTGCCAGCTCATATCCAAATGCTCAGAGAATAAGTGGACCAGAAACGATAGAGTATATGTTTTGTCTTGTCGATGGTTTTAGAAATGGTACACTTAGGGTTTTATGTAGGAAACTATATGTAGAGTGTACTCACTCCACTCTTGCCTCCTCCTCTGGAAAAAAGTAAATAGACGATACAAGAATAATCGCTTAGAAACCAGTCAGAATCGATAATAGCTAACTAGAGGGAGAGTATGAGCAATAACTCAAGCAAAACATCATATTTAACCATCACTACATGCTAATAGGAGAGTAACTGTGGTAGAAGCTGTACAGAATTTACAAAGGAGGGCCTGTATACCAACGATATGTATTTGGAGACAATCTTGTAGAGTTGTATCCAGTTAAAGCTCATTTGGTGGAGGTCGACAAGAAGGGTAACATTGACAGACATAATATCAAACAGAAAACTCTGAGGGTTTACGCTTCATTATAGATTCTTCTGGATGCAATAAGCACGAAATGCACTTATTTCTATAAAAATGTCGGAGATTCATAGTGGAAAGCCCTATAAGATTTGAGTTTACCCGCTGAATAACAACCGTTACTGAGCCAATGTTTTATTGCCAAAGTTTAAAATTAGTTTGCAGAACAATTCCTAAAAAAGAATCATCGTACAGAGCTAAATGCCAAAAATGTTGAGCTAGGAGATAAAGTGAACGCAATAAGTCCCATCGATGGAGAGCATAAACCTGCCTATGTATTAGCTTTCAAGAGTAATGGATTTCTGGTTCATTACATAAATTACTCGAGTAGTTACGATAGAACAGTAAAATCAGATGAGCTTTCCTTCGAAAAAGAATAAAATGGAGCTCTACCTCCAATTGCTAAAAAGAAAAAGCATTTTAGAGGGATTCGTAATATGGGTAATACTTGTTTTATTAATTCTATTGTGCAGGATCTGTTGGGAATACCCATTTTGACGGATTACTTAGCTAACAAAAAGTAGTTCAATAGGATAGCATCGAAAGGAAAGAAGAAAATGAACATAGCAGCCTGTCTCGCCAGCATAGTTTAGAAGGACAAGGACAATATCGACGCTATGATGTTAAAGAATACTGTGAATACTTCCATGCCGGAGTTCAGTGGATATGAGCAACATGACGCTCAATAATTTCTATCCCTTATCCTGAACAACTTATCGGAATAAATGAAACTGGAGGAGATCACCAGCACCAAGTAAATGTTAGTGCGTAGGAACATAATAGATGAACTATTTAAAGGAAGCACCTAGTCAAAGATAATCTGTGTTGATTGTAAAGCTTAAAAGACGATAGTTGAGAACTTCTATACACTGTCGATACCACTACCTAAACCCTAGTTTGACTACTTCAAAGTGCTCATCTATCCGAATTGTTTCGAATCCCCCTAAAAACTGCGCAAGGTGGGTTTTAAATTGAAGAAGAATTCTACGTTGGTACTCTTTCTCTTAATTTAGGAAGACTATCTTAGAGAGTTTGCACAGGTATCGGGTAAGAGAGCGGAGGACTACTTTCTATTGTAGGTTTACTCTAGTTCTCCGAACAGAATTCTCAATATGAAGAGCAACATTCCTAAACTATTATCTGATTTGTACGTCCGTTCGGATACACCGGTCATAGCATACGAGAAACTCAAGAAGTTGTAGCTGAGCAGACAGATAGCCACTGAGTTCAAATAGTCAGTACAGACGGGTATGTGGATTGACTACATAAAGGAGTTGAAAGACGAAAAGGTATGAATTTAAAGAAGTAGGAAATATGGTCGTTCGGAATCATAAAGGAGATCACCTAGGATAGAAGTTGCTAAACTGACATAAAGAACTTCATAACCATAAAGGATGGCTCAATAATAAATACGATAAAATTCGAATAACATAATATTGCTCCATTCCTGTCAGAGGTAGTGAGAAACCATGTCGCCAACATTAAAGTCACCCATAGAATGTACAACGAAGGAACCTCAAAGATTGAGATATTCGCTCTGCCCTTCATCGCTACAATTCCTTATTGGGCCACATATTCTTAACTGATATCAGTAATAACAAAGCAAATGCACATTTTCATACTAAAAAACTCATAAAAGAACAGTTATGAGGAGGCAAGGACACATTGCAAGACACAAGGAACCTCGAGGAAATTCTTCAGTCGAAAGGAGTCTTTGGATAAGATTGAGATAGTTATGGAGTCCAGTCGATATATGACATCTGTAATACAACCTCCTTTTCGTTACAAAGATTAACCCATGAATAGAGATAAGACGGTGTCATAGCAGGTTCAAACTCCTGCAAGTTCCAAAGCCCCCTCAAAATCAGGTAAATAGGATGGTTACAAGATAACTATTACCAATTAGAGAGAGAACGGTTGCCCCCTATGCTAATTATCGACAGATCATTATCTAAACCCTAAGACAAAGTTACAGAAGTGCGAATGTACATTCAACGATGAAACTCCAATGCATTGGCAAGTTGATTTAAAGAAGATAAGTATCTTTATTGATTGGAAGAACCTTTTAGAGTTCAATCCTAACTACGGGGAGTTCGTAAAGGAAGATAGTTGCCTTCTTATAGAGAGACTAGAATAGAACGATATTAAATCGTTGGATGACTGCCTGGATATATTCTCATAAGAGGAACACGTAGACAATCGTTGTTAAACCTGTAAGCATGAAACATGCAAACTTAGGACCCTTATCCACCAATCCCCTCCCATACTGATTATCCACCTCAAACGGTTCAAATACGAAGATAAGTACCTAGTTAAGCTCGAACATCATATTAAATTTGATTTCGAGCTGAATCTGAGTGAGTATGCTACAGGCAGCAAAATTTCAAATTACGAGTTGTTTGCAGTAACATGTCATATGGGCTCTGGAACTCAGGGGCATTACGTTAGCTATGTTATGAGACAGCATCCTATTGACAATACGATCCTTTGGGTCCTTTATGACGATGACTAAGTGTCCATAGTAGAAAAAAACAAAATCCTGAAACTAAAAGCCTATCTCCTGTTCTATCGAGCCAAGAATCTGCCCTCAAGTACCTATGTAAACTACATGCTGAAACCTCCAAGTTGAACAGCGACTATTGTGTGATTATCAATATTTTGATTCTGAGTACTCAATTTAACAGCACAGAAACCATAATAATAAATTTAAACTTACAGTATGGAGACACCACCCAGTGTAAACCCCCGAACAGGAACCATCTTCCTAAACTATCGTGGTGTAGACTCACGGACAGGATCTGCTCAGCTCGACCAATAGTTTTTGAGGAGCGGTGATGTCAGAGGCAACCCTAAGCTTTACCACAAGAAGGAACTATTCTCAAACACTCAAGGAGAGAAAGAGACCTACACAAAGATGATGGGCGAGATGAAAAAGCAACTCAACTACTTAGAGTCGACCAGATGGATGTACTAGCAGAATGAAGGTATGCTGCCGACTGACAATTTCTCCTTCATAAACATCTGATCCCTTACCGAACTACATATTCGAAATAGTGTCATATTTGTGAGGATATTATATGGAGAGATTGATAAAGTGGTTCAAAAGTTTGGGAAATAGCGAATAAGAAAATCAAGAAATGGAGGACGATTGGCGGATTCCTACAGATCCTGTTGAGCTGATTAGAAAACATTTCTCACAAAATCGGTTGGATATAAGCCACGGACTAGGAAATTATGCAGATTTGGGTATTATTAAGGATGCAGTTCCTTCCTAACAGATTAAATAGTTCATTTTGAGTACTCAGTGCAAAAACTCAGCTTACAATAAGTCGATGCCCTGTTACTAAGCACTTCAACTCGCAATGCCTCACCTTTCCTATGTTAGACTGCTTGATCTAAGTATCTACTCAGTAACTAAGGCTCTAACCGGATCGTTAGCTTAGAGTTTTTGCTATACCTTAAGGAGGATTACCTCTAAGACTTAAACTTAGGTAGAACTCACGTAAATTAGGAGATAACTGCATAACCAATATCAGAGCATTGCAGTATTGCGATATGAAAAAGGTTAAAAGGTTGGACATATCTAATGTAAATAAGTCATAATCAAGAACTAAATTATGGACCCGAAGCCTCTAATTAACTGTAACTTCGATAGTCTAAGGGAACTAAAAATCGGTACTTCTCATACTAGGCAGAAGGAAACAGAATCTAAGAACTTGTGATGCTGATTGGCATCCCCTGCCCAGCAGTGTACATCGGTAGAGGTCCAGTTACACAGAGAAGAACACGGGAACCCAACGACTCAGGAACACAGTGCCTCACTGCCAGCTGGGCTACGCACGCCATTATAAGTTTTGCAATCTTCACTTTTGATCTCCGAAAATACATTCAACTGTCACATCCCGTTCGCCAGTTCCTCGGCAGGGACGCTGAACCAGCAGTGCCCCACTACTTCCCCGATCGTCATGCGTTTGTGCGGCTATTTCTCCCACATTCCCTGCAGTAGACTCTTGAGGTCCTGCAGCAAGGGCATGTTCGGGTGGCTGTCAGTCGATATCCGATGTAGAGTCCAGAACTATTAGAATTTGCGCTGTGCGATGAGTCCGTAGTGCTTGTCGGTGGGGACTGCGTACTCGAAGGGGAGTTTGTTGAAGAGAAGGGAGAAGACCACCACTCCGAACGAGAATATGTCTAGTTTTGTAGCAGAGTACGTTTAGCCAGTGCCGAGACTGTGCAGCTCAGGAGCCATAAACCCTCTCTTCGTGCCTTTGCAGGAGTGTGCGTGTATTTACGACTGGGGGGATTCGCCCCTGACGGCGAACCCGAAGTCAGAGACCATAGCAGTGAGCCGTCCTTTGTGATCCTATTTAAGTACGATGTTATCGAGCTTGATGTCGCGGTGAGCCAAGTGTTCGCTGACATGCAGGTACTCCAGAGCCGAGCCAATCTGCCGAAGCAGCTCCATTTTCTACAGGACGGAGAGTTTGTGCTTTTTGATGTAGGAGAGAAGAGACCCGAGTGGCGCCCACTCCAACAACAGAATATCTCGTTGGCCGTCAAGAAGCCCGAACTGGCCTGAGAGTTTGACAGCGCTTTTAAATCCGACACATGGAAGCACGTTAGGGTGTTGCAGGGGTTTCATCACGCGATACTCATTCATAAGGTGCCTAGTGTGTTTGGAATGCTTTACGTCGACCATCTTCAAAACCAGCCCATCGTAGAGCACTATCTCTGAGTTGGAGCCTCGGCTCAGCAGTTCGAACTTGCTATCCTCCATTCTATTATTTATTTATTATAAGAGATTGAGTTTGAGATGTTAAGGTTAAAGTTAAGGCTATGCCTCCCCACGACCACACCACTATCATCCCAACCCCTTCCAAAGATGCACTTTTTAGCAATCATACAATAATATCTGCGATATCTAAACTGACCGCCCTGCCCATCAATATTTGTAAGACGAGTCCGAATAACTTATAACATAGCATGTTAGTTACCAAATAAAATTAAGCATCAGCCCTAACTTATGCGTCCAACAGAGTATCAGCATTACCACCGAAAATTTGCTTCTATCGGCAATATTAAATAAAGTTCCCAGTAAATGAGCTTTCCAAAGATGAAGTTCAGAACACAACGTAACGCCTGTGCCATTCAGAATCCCCTGACTCCAACACGCAGGAGGGAGTGTAGCAAAGTTTCTCTTTTAACGACGGTCCTAAGGGCAAAATGACGATGCTCAATACTTCCTTCGATAATCCTCCCTCGTCCACAGGGGGTTCGGATGCCGGCAGAAAGTTCAGGGAGAAGGGACACAAAAAGCTGGTGAATTTCATGAAACGAGTATGTGAGCTGGATTCTACCGTTATTCCGTCATAGGCGAGCTAGCCCCTTCTAAATTCCACTCTGCAGAGCGTTAGGAAGACAGTCGAAAGTACTCGGAGAAGTGGTCCTGAAGTACTCGACGACGGACTGAAACGAGTGAGTAGCAGTGCGAGCATAAACAAAACGTAGGACGGTAAGGCCAATAAGGGAACCGAAGGATAGACCAAAATCAAATGGACGAATACATCCCATATCGAAGGAGGAGACAACACCAAACGAGGAGAGTCTGCGGAGAGGAACCTGAGCTAAATGAACTCCAGCGTCCTGTAAGTGGCGGCCTTTTAGAGCGACATCAAGTATCTGCAGAGAACTGTGAAGCTCAAAGACGAGGAGATCACTATTTTGAAGAGGGAGAAGGAGCTGATGGCAGACAGGTACATCAAGGAGGTAGAGGCCTTGCAGGACTAGGTCGACAGCATGAGACTGCAGCTCGACAGGACACACTACGGCAGTGGGGAAATCAACATCAGCGCCTAAATAGACAAGGTCAAGCGAGAACTGCATCTCGCACAGGACAGCATGCAGACGACCATGGATAGAAAACTACCCAACAACCCCTCCAAACAGGGTGCTCATAAGGCTCAGTCTGTTAGGGACGGTATCGAACGCTAAATCCTCCTCAAAGTCGATACGAGTGCTCTTCGACTGAATGTAGCCAGCACACCCAAGTTGATCTAGCGGTACGAGAGTTCGTTCCCACTACTTGGGATAACAGGGGAAGAGGACAAATAAACCTTGCTAGAGAAACTCAGGCAGTACGACGCAGCCAACAAAGATCTGACGAACAAGCTTGCCGTCTGTGCAGATCGGATACAGGAGCTGTAGAAGGAGAAGGACGAGTTCGAGACACTGATATTCGAGCTGCAGAACTAGAACACTCTGTTCAAGAAGCAGATCAACGAGCAGAACGGACTGCAGAAGAAATTCTAGTTTAGGAGGAGCGACCTCAACAGGACGCTGAACGTGCTGAGGAGGTACGGCTCAAAGCTATGATAATCATTTCATTTATATTTCTTTCTAGTTATTTCGACCCATCCTGCTGCCTCGAACCACCACTCCATACTAACATCGCTAGCGTCTGTGAGCTGTAATTAGTCCTCAGGCGACCATAGAGACTTGTTTGCTACAGAGACGTCGACACTTTGTATAGTTAGGAATAGCAACACTCTTTGAAGGGGAGTTTCGGTGCTGGTTGACATGGACAGCTGTCGACCTGCTAATAGAGCATTCTAGATGGAGCAACAGACAAATGTCCGGGCAGTGTGTCCAAAATAATAAAAGTCTGAACAGTGCTTCCAGCAGGGATGCATGCAGAAAAGCAAAGCAGCGTAGGTGCTATTGATCATTCTCAGCACTTAGCTTTGGCATCCGACAATCCAACCCAGATAAATCAACTGCGACCGCATAACACAGAAAATATTGTTGCAGCCCTTGTGCTAAATCGGATGAGCATCGAAAGCCAAGAGGATAGAATATCACTGGGTATGACGTTTTGGACTGGCGTGTTCTACCAAGACAAGATCTTGAACAGTCCTTTACGTCTGTTAGCACGGACAATACGGAAGTTCCGGAGCTCAAAAGGACTCAATAATATTATCATAACGACGCACACGACGGTGGTATGGGAGACAGTCCCTGAGAGAACCCGACAGTCCTCGGAGGGGTTGCTGTTCGCCACTGAGGCTTTTAAGATAGAGACCGCCTCTCTATCACACTGTTTTGTAGTTGGGATGGGGGTCTGTGTTCTTTCAAATTTAATTGGGTTTAAACTTAACGCACTTTTTCTGTTTACGATATTGATTTTCTGGGGGGCGCAGAGTCTGATTCGGCGTCCTAAATAGTAAACGTCGAGATCCATCTGGGGGAACTCCGAGCTTACCGGCAGTCGCTCCGAAAGCGACAAAGTTTCATGAGGTCAGTTTTCGTCTGTTGTGGAATCAAGGTGGCTA
>JAOXNN020239231.1:0-10763 GCA_028571205.2 Hydropsyche betteni
ACTGCAGTTTGGCGATGTGCTACGCTCCCTTGTCGGTGAGCTGGTTGTTCCCTGAGTTACGAATGAAATACAGATGAGGAGTTTTTGAAGAGCAGGAAGGGCAGTGCTGAGTCTGTGGATGACTCGCAGCCAGTTGGAACTCTTGATACTCGAAAGGTCGATCGAGGTGCTTTTCTGTTCCTGTGCTTTCCTGATCTTGGCCTCGATCTCTGGCTCGATGACTTGGCTGATCTCCTCAGGCGTCCTGGCTTTCAGTATCTCCTTGCACTTCTCCAACCCTTACTGGAAACAGACCTCCAGCTACTCCTTGAACCCTTCAACATTTTGTTGCGTCGGGTCTGAGTTGTTGAGGAGGCTCTCCAACTCCTTGCCTGCTGTCCGGGGGTCTGCAGATTCCACCCATGCAAGGTCGCACAGCTTGGCTGCTCCCTGGAGTCCCTCCATCTTGCCCTTGTACACAGCCTGCAGCTGGCTGGCAGTTTCTTCCAAGGTCTTCATAATCTCCTTCTGAACTTGGTTGACCTGGTTGGCCTTCGCTGCGTAGGCCGACTTGACCTAGGTCTCCGCCTGTGCTGTTTTGTCTCTGTTCTTGGCGACTCTCTGCCTTGCGGCTTCGAGTTCGATTGTGAGTGGCACCATGGCTGTGCCAGGATGTGTGGCTAGGCGTTCGCAGATGCAGGCGACGCAAGCGAGGTGTTGGATCTTGTTGTCGTCGTTAAAGACGCAGTTTAGGGGCTGTCGGTGGTGACCAGGCTTGGGACAGGGGGGAAAAGGCATAGAATTTTACATGTTGATAAAATAAAATAATTGTTAAAGGGTAAAGAGGGGAGGTTAAATAGCAATAATATACCAAGGATACTTTATTAACCTAACAAACTAATTACACTATTGCCACTCTCGGTGACTCACTCCGAACATTTAAAATATTCTGAACATCATTTTTTGTGACCGTTCGACACCAATGTGCAGTGCATACCTCTGAGTTGCAGATGTTCTGTGTGTGGATTCAATCGAGGGTCCTCGCAACGTGTTTTTGAGCAGCAGAGAACTCAAACGAGCTGCTTGAGCAGGATCTACTGACTGTTGAACTTTATGTGAAGGACGATTTCTTCCAGGAGACTGCAGCTGGAGGTGGATGGGGTTGTCCAAGATTTGAAGCAGGAACGAGGTAGGATTTGCTCGTTCTCAGCAGCTGTCGGTTAATTTATTGGCCATTTTGACCCACTACTCCTTCTGCCTGTAGAATAGTTCTAAGGAGGTACTCTTATCGCCCGCTTGAGAAGACACGATCAGAATTACTTCAGAGAAGGACACCTGCTTGTGCTTCCTCTCCACTGAAACCTTGCTGTGGTGCTCGAACTCCAAATTCAGCGGGGTCGCAAAATATCACCATCATCAGTTTGGACTTGGGATCCAGCAACTGCAGCTTCTACACGTACTTCTCCACCAAAGCCCCTCATTGCTTCCTTGGCTATTTTATTTTCGTCTTCTCCTCCTCGTATAGAGTCTGCCAACAGCTTATCCATGAGGCCCTGCAAGACGGAGTAGTAGGCTTTGAACTCGATGGCAGCTGCAAGGTACAGCCGGAAGTTGTAGGAGGCCTACATCTCCAATATCTATTTGGACATCTGAGCACTCGTAGTCTTCGTGAACAAATGAGCTTCTCAGAGTCTCTTGCCGTTACTTCTACAGTCGATTGGCAACCTGGATGGGGTTATTAATGGAAGCACTTGGTAGATACTGGCAGGCAAAGTGTTCAAGGTTATTGATGAGAGGTCTTGGGAGTACAAGGCTGTGAGAGTTTTATGTCTTCAATTTCTATACTCCTCTCTTGCTGACCATGATATTTATTCTCTTATTAATTCCCTCCTTTTCGTCAATAAGCAGTTGATTGCCTGTAATTATGAGTAATAATATTGATTGCCCTGTAAGAAATATGATTGTTAGTTAGTTAGCACGAGGATGTGTCAGCTGAAGATTGCTCTGGGGCATCCCGAAGTGTCTCAGGAACGACACTCGTATCTGCAGACTATTAATCGTAAAGAACTCTGGAAGGCAAGATGAAGTGTACTCTCAATATCGAAATGTACTAAAACAACTTTGGAGCTATGCTATAACCATTACCATGGAGCAGATGAAGCTCCAGTACTTACAACTCAAGCTCATGCAGATCTAGCAGCAGAGCATCTGTAAGGTTCAAGGGCAATGCTCTCTATTAGCTGGACGATAATGTAGTTGAGGCAGGATGAGTGCCTGCCAGGCGTAAACGACTTCAGGCAGTACTACCCACTGGAGATACTCAAATAGGAAGGAGCTCCTGCTACTCATCAAGCTCAACACTTTGTCTAGGTAGATCCAAGAGGATGACACCAGACAGAGGACGAGTTCTCTGCAATCTCAAACAACCCTTCCAATGGATCTCTCAAAAACTCCTCCGCGAAAACCAACCAACCTCACCAAACTATCAGAGAAATGGCCTGTACCTGGAGTTCAAGAGTATGCCACCAGAAGGGTATAGCACATGACGAAGAGAGACCATCCTCCAACGCAAAACTACGGGATATACTAGTAAATTAGTACTTGCTGTCATATAAACATAATGTTTAGCTACTCATTCTGGCCCTCAGACCTCATGAATTTGTGGAATCTTCGGCGAACGTCAAAAAGTTTACATTGAAATGGTGGGTACTCTCCATTACGTGCCTATCTCATCAGTTAATACTCTCTCGTTAGCTAGAGTCCAGCATCCAAAGCCTGCCTGATGGACGATGCTGACCTGTTGCGTTGTATCAACGAAAATATCAAGAATCCAAACAGCCTGGACCCGACTGAAACCAACTATTGAAGCCATGTGAAAACCAAAAGTAGTCTAGAATTTGATACACCTTTGGAAGAGATCGAAATGTATCTAGTAGGCTGCAGAGAATAATGTGGTCTTTTCTAGTTTGTATATGGCATCGGAATCGGAGTCGGTAAAGACTGTACTCAGATCATTTGTAAATCAGTAAGCATTATACTGTTCTGCCGTTCTTAAGACAGTTGTTCAGTCTTCCAGAAGGCAGGTTCCTCAATAGAGAAGAGCAACACATCGCACGTATTATTGAGAGGACTCCTACAAGTAGATACAGAACAGTCTCAAAGCTAGTAACAACGTTTCCACGGGATAATCAGGCGAATCATGCTCTCGCTTGCTTCCGAAACACTAGAGAATAGTCTATTACATCAATAATATTGTACAAAAACTTAGAACTAGAAGTAATATCCTGATGTCGAGTAAAGCCACGGTCGAAGACGAAAAGGTATAGTTTAATACTGGCGCATCATAAATATGGATCCTTAGAAGCAGCAACATTTGACCAACAACTACAAATAAATTCTAAAGAAGTTCAGAGTTACTGAGCAGTGTGAGTTATACCATTAAGCAGGCAAGCGAATCGGATGGTCGGGACTAGATAATCGTGCAAAGATAAAGTTGCTGTGAGTTACTCTCTCAGATAAAGGTGACTACTGCATCAGCGTCCGTTGTAAAATGCTTATATGGACGATTTCAGTCTTCTACTCTAGCATTGATTGGTTAGATTCAACACGAAGACAGGTCCGTTCGCTCGTCTCTGCAGCTTTGCGTTGTAGCCGTTAAGGACAACCACCTTTCGAACATAAAGTTGTCAAAATATGCCAGATATTAGGACTCTTAACAAGTATCTCCTCAATAACTATTTATAAGTCAATAACCGCAACCAGGCGGACATTCTGCAGCTTCATCATCTAGAATGAACGCTCCATAACTCAGGAATACCTCTTTCGGAATGAAGAGTTGACAGAAAAAGAGCATCCTCGATCGAAACCCTGATCTTCTGAAGTCGTACAGTTCTGCCAAATGACTATGCTTGGTTCAAGGTTAAAGATTTATGAGGGTACGCAAGTGGAGTTCATGCTAAGGGGAAAAATGGGCTGAGGTAAACGAAAGCGAGTATGGAGTCCTAAAAAGAGAGGATAAGGAGACGCCTTCGACTATTTTATCTTCAAAGACCAAGATAAAGCATTACTGTAGAGTTCCCTGCATATCAGAAAGTAATTTATACCATAGTTTGCCAAGCTGGCCTACATGTAGTCATTAAACCGAGAATATGGAGCAATGAGTTCATCGCCTTCAATGAGATGGAGTTCTCAGTCAAAACAAAGGGTTTCGCAAAAAAATAGACTGTCGGGAGCAACTTTTAACAGCAGCTGCTACTTAAGAAAAAGTGGAACGGGTTTCTAGTGTCGAGGTTCAGATAGATTGTACGTATTCTGGTAGTATCCGAGCGTCTGCCTTCTTCATGGCTCAGACTTTTACGGTAGCTTTTTGATTGAAGAAATGTGTAATACTATTTATTCTCCTTAAATGTATTTTGCTTGTGCGCACCACCATAAATAATATCGATTTATCAATTCTCAGAGATATGACAGAATAACAGCTTGAGCATCTTTGCCTGAGAGATATTACCAGCAGTTGTTGGTCTGTTTTCTCCGGCTCTGGTCAAATGGTTCTCCCTCTGGCCAAGAATTGTTATCGATGCTCTGATAAGTTTAATTGTAGGAGTGACCGGTATTCTAACCAACCTATGGGGGAAACTAAAAAATATACTGGCAGGACTACAGTTAGAGGTTCATCCTGATGAAGCCTGCTCTCAGTCTGGGAAAGCCACAGAAGAGATAATTATGCATCTTGGATCGGCGTCGGAATTTCCCTGGTGAACTCAATAAACATAGACAAGTTTTGCTTTCCATGCTGGCGATACTATCTAGATTGGGTATGACTCTTTAGAAAATAAAGTGCAATTTAGGAAGAACAATTCTCAGAATAAAAAAGATAGATAGATTCTAGTTAGACATCATACCAGTGCCAGTGGGAGATGTCCACTATGCTAGTGCGTGCGTTTTAAATTTAAATGATTCGGTGGAGATCGTGCCAGGAAGGCCTCGATCTTGAGAATATACATGATGGGGATTTCTACCAACAATTACTATGCTATTACTAATCATTTAAAGTTTTACTAAAAGGAGAATATAAATTTATAAATTGCTTTGAATAGTATCCTTAAAGCCTAATTTGTGAAAAGACTACGAGAGAATGAACTGGACCAAATATTGTAACAGAGGTCAGTATGCCCTTAAACCAAAAGTTAAATCTATTTCTCATTAAGATACAACATAATAATCGACTAATCACAAATAAATCATATCTCAGAGTTTGCCGTAGCACTACTGGCAAACTTCGATGTTACAGATGTCGCACGACCTGTTTTTAAAATCCTTCTTCTCGCAAATAATACACTCCATACCGATAGTCCCAATTGACAGTTAGTGGGCACAGTAATCCTACTTTGAGTGAACACTCGGAACACATTTGGCACAATAGGACTCAGAACAGGCTTAGCAGTACAGTGGACACAGTCTGATTTCCTTACATTGGTTACATTCTGCGTAGATTGCTTTGGCTCTGAGTGTTTATTTAGGGTGAAGCTTACAGAAATGCCCGGCATCCCTCTCAAAATAGCTACCCATGTCTTGTGCTTGATTATAGCAAGAAATGCACATTCCGATTTTGCAATGCTTATCGTAGATTATGGTTGGTTACTGGCAGAATGAACACCTTTTAGACTTGCAGTTGGCGAAGGGGTGCCTGTACTAGCACTTCATATTGCTGGATATTCGGTATTCCTTGCAGTCTTTACAATAATATTGCTCACAAACCTTGCAGGTTATGCATGTGGTGACTTCCCGTCTACACAACTAACAGTGCCTCAAGCGGGCTCAGACAGATAAGAAAGCGGGTGCAATTTTTGGCACCTTCCGAATACATTCCCTTGATACCCGTATTACAATTTATCAGGAAACTTCTTAAAGCAGGGTTCACAGAAGCAGTAGCTGCACTTTATGTCATCGTACACTCTGCTCTTGTAGAAGAAGGGTTTTAGCCCACAGCAGTCACAAATAAACAGCTCGTTGGGTTCTGACAAATGAACTTATGACCGTAACCACACATAGTCTTCGTCGTTGGAGGCATCCTACAGTTGGTACAGTAGTTCGTCTGGCAATACCTACATATCGACCTACTGTTTCCTGTTTCTCCGCATTGGAAACAGATCACTTAAGTCATCTTTTAATATGTGCTGACCCAGAACTACAATCTGTGTCCTTTCTGACACAGGTAGTGCTGTTTCATCTTGAACTCTTCCCGCAACTCTGCTGGAGCATACTCACAACTCTCGATGTGAACCATCAGTACCTATGGTTTGGAAAGAGGGCATTTCTAGTTGTAGGGGCACCGAAGAGTCACGTTGGTAGACTCAGTCAGCTCGAAGTCCCATGGGGAAGAGCATTTCTTGGGGCAGAAGTTGTGCTCGGCCTTCCAATTGCAAGCGCATCTCAGACAGTAGAGGGTTTTGCAGCCTATGCACTTCGCAGGATGAGTGACGACATTGCAGCAGATAGGGCAGGTGATGTTATTAAGCTGCTACTCAGAAAGCGGTGGGCACACTAGACTGATTTTTTAGAGTTTTAGTTTTCCCTAATATTGGTTCATTAATAATAGTGATAGATTCGTGATGTATAATGTTAATATGAGGATAATGAACTACGCTAATTTTATTCCCAATTTAAAAGCAAATTTCGTTATTCTGCCCTAATGAGCTGCAAATTCTTTTACCGAAAGTGTATCGACCAGTAAACTCAACAACACTTACTTACGCCTCTTAACTTACAACACAACTTTACTTAATTCTTAGAAGCTATTCAACAGTTGATTCTATCTATCCTGAATAACTAAACTTTGTATTAGCTCAATGCATCATCGTATGTTAGTCGCCCGAACACCTTCTGCCTTTCTCAACCTACGACGACTATGATCACGTCCTCTTTTCATACCGTCTCCCAACTGCCCTCTCCCCCTCTAAAGGTTATTGGTGCTAGGTTCTGTGGATTGTTGGAGTGAGAGTCGGCGGGCTCTGGTGGTTGTGCATCGCCTTCTCCTTCGTCCACTCAATTTGTTGAGCGAGAATGGGTTTCAGTCGAAGGGATTCTTTGAGTTCACGCCTCCCCAGAAAGGCCGTCTCTATCCTCCTGTCTCTAGTCTTAAAAATTGCCCGCTCTGCTACAAGGACACTACCAGTTGTTGCCTTATTATGGGCTCATGATTGGCGTGGTTGTTTAGATTGTTCGGATTGGCCATAGGAGGATTGGAATTGACGATAGGAGTCAAAGCAACTATGTGTATTGGTACAGGTGCTAGAGTAGGTGTAGATGCTGGCACTGGGTAGGTACAGGTGTGACATTAGAAGCTGGATTCGGCGTTGTCGTTGAATTATTTTTGGTTTCTCCTCTTTCCACCTTTGCCTCTTCAACCTTTCTTGTTCTGGAAGTGGGATAAGTGGTGGGCTTGCTGGTTGCAACGTCCTGACAGTCATAAACGTTCTATTATTTTTTTAGTTGATTGTTGTAACAGATACTCTTGGTCACACCCCCCTTCATTGAATTTAAATGAACTCGAGTTCAACAGTTGGTATTGCTCCAACAAGGGTGAGAAATCCTACAGCCTTGAACTGGGTCTAGTGGGCCAGATTGTAAAGAAATTGTGTAGAAAATTGGAGGGGGCTCCTATGGCTAGATCTACGAAAATTTGATTACTAAAAAAAGTAAATAAATTAAAAGAGAATTAGGAATGTTAGATTGTTCTATTATTGTGCCTCCTTCTGGTGGTAATTTCAAAAATATTGGTACTTACTTACTGTCAGCGTTCATGATTCTATTGCGAATGGTTGGTTATTGTTCATGGTGTTGTGTTATCGTCATAGAAATAAAGTTTTACTATTTGAATCAAAAATAACAAAGCGAATTAGATTACATATTGTAGTAAAAGTTCGAATTTACATCAGGTATGCCCTCCATAAGAAGATCCCGCGTTGGTGTCTGGAGTTTGAGGTAAAACCGTAATATATTTTATAGTTATTGGAGATGAGTAAAGCGAAGTAAAGGTTTCTCAACTAAACCAGACCTTTAGTTTAAGTAGGCTCACTCACATAGCGGTTTCTCGACCCTACGAGTGATCTTTTACTACAAAACTGCGAGTTTTGATAGTGTGCGTGATCTATCCCATGCTTCTAGGCAGAAAAACAATGCAAGTTAAAATGCTATATGCTCATTACCAATCATTTTGCAGCACTTATTCAGTTACAATCGCTAGTTAGGCGCTGGACTTTGATATTTCTGTTCAAAAAACATTACAAGAGTTAGGAAAGATTGTCATCAACTCCCATAAGATTTGAGAACGAATACTAATCAACAAATCTAAACAGCTAAAACAATTTGAGAAGAATAAATAGTGTTTATCATACAATGCAGTCGACCGAAGTTACCAGCTCAATCGATTGAGGCACCAATCCTTTCAGAACTAAGCTTCTTGTGTCAATATTCTAGGAGTTGGAAGTCTCGCAGTACTCCAGCTTCACGAACTCCCGAATGACCTCTCGGTAGCTGCACCTCTTCACTATTCTCTTCTTTCTCAGAGGTTCCTTGAAAGGGACTGAAGAGGGGTCGATTTAGACTTAACTACCCAACTTGTTCTCTCTGAACATCCTGTAGATGGCTTTGGCTTAGCAGTAACTAAGCTTGAACTCTTTGGCAGCCTACATTAGAAACCACAATATCAAGAAAAAGCTCCAAAGCTGCTTACCTTCTTGATGCTGCTCCCGTCGCAAAGGAGCCTGAGCACGAACTTGCGCTTTGTAGATGCGGTCACTCTAGAGGGCCTCGGTTTTCTGCCTGCTTTCATGTTCTAATGATTTATTTATTGAACTATCAACCAAGACCCTCAGAATTTGTACCCTCAGTGTAGGTTGGAATACTCGCTCAAGTCGTTGAGCTACAATAGTAGCTGCAACAAGTCCATGAGATTTGATCTGAGGGGAGAAACTAAACTCGTAATCGCCTATGTCATAACTTTTCAGCAGATTATTAACTAACACGAGCGTAGTCTGTCAAATCTTAAACGATTTATTTTCCTAAAAGAGGCCATATGCAGACTCAACAAAGTTCAAGCTACTTGGACGACTAACAACTAATTGCCTGTAATTTTAGTGTTTTTTCGATGATTGCTGCTTCCGTTCATTTTTATAGTTCGATATTTAGCTGATGCGCCAAAAGAGTCGGAATCTATTGATAGTTGTGCGCCAATTTTGTCATCAATTAATCTAAGGCATGGAGACTGTCCAATTGGCTTCATCTTCTTTATTAATTAAACACAAACATTCCTCCCCAGTTCGAATCTTTTATTAATAGGATGTCACCTACCTTCCGAGAGTGGAGATTATTAAATACGGCTAGACAAAGTCGAACTTATAAAAATCATTTATCAAAATCATAACATTAGCAGAGAATAAGCAGCTGATCCAAAGCTTGAGGAGGTTGTTAGGGGGTACTGACTGTAAAAAGCACAACTGTTAGGAATTAGATGGAGACCGAAGCCCAAACTTGATGTCCGTTGGACAGTATTGGGAAACTCGTAAGGAATTAAGGGTGAAAACAGACAGTATTGCAATTGGAGGGTTAAGGATAGGAGGATTTGGAACCAGTCGGCAGTATATTTATCACCAATGCCCTAACAATGATATTTGAGTTCAGAAATTAAATTCCCGATAATTAGATTGGTTTTAAACCGACAGAAAATTATGTTTTCAATACACAAAATCACTACTGATATAAATTTGCATATGAAACCCACACTAAGTTATTATGTTCCTAATATTTACAGTTCAGTGCCTGCTGAATTAATCAACTGTAAATGCTCTCTATTGTCTATTTAGTACATTAAAATAGCATTGATACCCAAAAGCTATTAGTGGTTATTAAAATCTCAACGATTTTTATTCAGAGTATACTGTTGTTGGACTATTACGATCAATCTGATGGAGAATAAGCGTTAGATTGCTACTCTACCGATTGCTTGAATGGTTGTACCTTTGAGTCTTCAGCTCCAAGTGTGTTTTTGTGAGTTGATACACTGCATTTGCATAGTTAGAGATACCTATTTAAGACATGAATAGCATTTATCGGCTGTGGACTGGAACAGTTATTGATGCCTAGTCATACAATTAATGATATTTAATACAAAAGCCTTAGACTGACAATATTAGAGTTTTTAAGTTCTTTTGTTATTATTTATGTATTTACTTAAATCCCAAGTGAAGGTTACTTTTGCCAGTTTCCAGTTATTTTATGTTTGATTTGTCATAAACATGGGTTATGGTACTAACTTTCAATCTGATGCAAACATAATAGCAGACCAGTTATTATCTCTTCCAACATCAACTGCACAACACAAATAGACTGTTTGTAGTTTCAGAGTTAATTATCACTTTTATTACTTACACTGTTTGTAGTCTCAAGCCAAATCGTTTTGATAATTGGTTGTCCTAGTAACTCTACTCTGGAAATGGAGATTGGTACTTTGATAAGAACATCAATTAAGGTTGTTATGCAAAAGTGCCGTAATTCATACAACCTTAAACTTTTAAATATGGGCTTAAAAACACTATCTACTATTGAAAATATTTAGCTGTGAAATAATAAACTAAAATCTGACAAAGGACAGATCAAATTATTGGTAAAGTCTAATATCGTTTTTTTTGTTTTTGTTTTTTTATGAAATCATTCTAATCCCACATCCCAACACTTCAGTATAACTCGTTCGCAGTATAACTCCTGGGGTTGGGGTTGGGGTTGGG
>JAOXNN020239241.1:0-46817 GCA_028571205.2 Hydropsyche betteni
TTTCCTGCATGCAATTATTTAAAGTTAAATAACAAAAGGAGGCGATTTAATTAATAAGAAATTAATTCGGTTTTGAGACAATGTAATTGGAACCCAAAAAAAGAATGTACGTACTACCCCATCAACTGTAAAGCTGGTCTAAGGTCAAAGACAAACTTACGGAAATCACCCACACCAAACAGCTGGCCGAAATTACAAAACTCATGAATATCTTTGAATAAAGGAATAATTGGACTCCGAAATCATTCTCTAACATTCAAATGCCTTAAGAATAGATGGTGGAGACTCTCAAGTGGGTGGTTTAGAGAGCTTTGTAAATCGAAAGCTGCTTTCCCTAATAAATACCCATTTCCACTCCCATCACTTAAGACTCAGGACTTTCATTTGTTGCCCTTACAAAAAGACAGTGCTTATGTTTAGTGTCCCACATGTTCTTCGGGACTATCAGAAAACAACCTGATTTTAAGGATATGCCAATCTATACATCATTCAGCCGACTCTCTCGGTCTCCGAATGAGGTTGTAAAAACTCTGTTTAACTACTTTCGAAGATGTAAATAGAATCATAAGGGTTTCAGCAAACACTATGTTGTCTATATAAGGATAGCAGAAAGTACAAAATTTGAAGACTGGACTAAATCTACATCCAAACTCTCCGAAGTAGAGTTCAAAAAGTAGGGGCTTATCTAATCTGCTGAGTATGCAATCCAAATCGATTTTGCAAACAAATCAATCGGTGGGTTTTTCCTATCTGAGACCTACACTCAGGAAGACATTATTTTCGTAAACAATCCAGAGCTTATGCCTGCCCTCCTCTTCCATCAATACATGAAGGACAACGAATGCATCCTTATGGTAGGAGCCTAGCGGTTCTCAATCTACACTGGATACTTATAAACTTACAAGTTCTAAAGTGACTTTAAAGACTCACGATAAATTATTTAATTGGAGTTCGGTAAAAAAGCTAATTACTTGGTGAGGGATTCATGGATATGCGCGATCGATGCTATCCCCTACTTCATCAAATCCTAATTCAATTAAAATAATCTACATCGAGAGTTATTGAAAGCATACACAGGCTTTCATATTAGGAATCTGGATGGAGAGTTTAACAGACCAATATCAACTGGTAACTGGGGTTCAGGAGCCTTCAACGGTAACTTACAATACAAGTTCCTCATACAGTGGTTGGCGGCAAGCAGAGCGAACCGGAAAATGTTGTACTGGGCATTCGACAATGTAAAGGCCAAGAATATACCAGAAATAATAGAGATACTAAAAGACAAAACAGTAGGAGAAGTCGTTACCGCAATGATGGAACTGTCTGAGAGATTTGAGAGTAAGAAGGACAGAATATTCGATGTCTTAGCTAACTATTTTTCAAAGTGATGAACCACCCAAATATTCTATTATTAATGGCTTATCCATATTACTCAGATTATGCTATTATTGCAGATTTAAAAAGGGCTGCGACAAAATCCCGGCATAATTAATTTCCCGCTTAAATCAGATGGGCATTAAAGGTCTGCTCACCTTGCTTAAGGAAGCTACCGAAAAATAGCACATCTCCAGGTTCAGAGGCAAGCGAGTAGCCGTAGATGCTCTCCCCTGGCTCTACAAAGGCTGCTATGGTTACACATTCGAACTCAATCAATAGGTCCACTCCAACTAGTTTATGTACTTTGTATTCCAAATGCTCGAAATCCTCAAGTTCTATGAAGTCACTCCCATCCTCGTATTTGATGGCAGGAGCCTTTAGCGCAAGGCATAGACACTTTAGCGAAGACACAAACTCAAAATGTAAAATAAGCAAAAAGCGTTTGAGTGTCTGGCTAACGACAACATCATAGAAGCTCGAAAGTACTTTTCCAGGTGTATTATAATCGACGAGAGGATAATGTCGACTACTTTGAATTGTCTGAGAACGAAGGGAGTGGAATTTATTGTAGCACCCTACTAAGCAGACTCACAGATTGGTATGATGGTTAAGAGTGGCTACGTGGATGCTGCTATTGCAGAAGACTCAGATATGCTGCTGTACGGTGTCAATGTAATCCTTAAGCTGACTGTAAGTGGAGAATGCGATTATATTGACATTAACAAAATTAATAAGTCTGAATACAAGGCAGATTCAACACTTCATAAATGGTTAGGGTTCGATAGGAAGAAGAAAATATTATCGGCAGTTATGGCAGGCTGCGACTATATTAACAATATTAGGAATCTGGGAATAGGGAAGGCTGTAGGCTATGTATAGAAGTACGACAATATAGCCGACATAGTGTAAAAATTAAAGGAAGAGAAATCGTTCAAAGATAAAATCCCTGAAAATTATGCCTAAAATGTAGCATCAGTCTGCATGATATTCGCCTCTGCAACGTCCTACAATCCGATCACCAAACAACTTGAGAACCTAGATGACCCTGAGCTCTGCAATGATTTCCATCTGAGCAAATAGCAGATGCAAAAGATTGTGGGAAAACCTTATGAATATACCGAGTAGATTATGAAGGGAACAGTAAACAGTCGAAATGGCTAACGCAGATAAATAAAGACAATTGACTTTAAGTAGCTGCTTACAATCAACCGAAACAACCTAATAATCCAGGAAGTGCGTTATAGAATGAGGAAGCGTTAATAAAAGTAAGTGTTATAGAAATTGTTTTCTTAGTAACAGATATTAAAGGCTCAAGAGGAGGAGTAGAACTACATGAAAAAGCTGGAGGAGGAGAAAGCAATTAATGAGGAGAAGTGTAAGTAGAGAAAAGTTAAGCTGAACGATCTGATCAATAGAATGATAGTAGATATGGTGGAGGATGAGTCTTCACAGATGACTGAAAAGATGGACGAAGAAGAGGAGGATAGTGCCAATAAGAGCAAGGAAAAAGGTGAGGAGCAGTCAGATGAGGATAGCGTTGACTACTGCAAACTCAATCCATTTTTCAAGAATTCGAATGTTAAGTGATTGTTGTGCGTTGTTAAAATTAAAAAATGGCTGTTCGATTCTGCTAAGAGAAAACTAAAAATTGTATTGTAGAGTTGAAGGTAATTTATTTAATCTCATCAATAGTTAGGGCAAATATATAATTATCTTTTAAATTAAATCTGAAACCATCGAATCGCAACTCAAAGGTTAGCTTTTGGAAATTTACTGCCATTTCTCCAACACCATTTCCCGAATTCATAATGTTGATCTACTTACAACCTTAATATTGTATGTGGCTTAGTAAAATAAATATCGACATTAGTGTAGAGGTAAAGCTGTGTGTAAGAATGTGTGGGATTAATTAACTATTTGTAATATTTTATCGATGAACAAATATGATGTATTGGGGGTCATCGACGAAGGAGCCTACGGTATCGTCCTCAGAGCCACTCTCAGATAGTCCAACTAAGTGGGTATTCAGTGTCTAACTCAGTGGCAATAAAAAAATTTAAAGAAACTGATGAGGAGCCTACAGTAAAAGGACCAATACAACGATAAATAAGAATGTTGAAGACTCTGAAGTGTGAGTTCGTCGTTTAGTTAAAGGAAGCCTTCCGCAGGTACTCGTAGGCTAATGGAAGAAAAGGCAGAGTCTATTTGGTTTTCGAGTACATGGAAAAAAATCTCCTGCAGCTCATAGAACAACATCTAGGAGGTCTACTCGTAACCATTCGCTAATACAGCCTGATACAGTCCTTAAGCTCACTCACCAGCTGGTCCGAGGCATACAGTTCATGCACTCCAAATAGGTCATCCATAGAGATTTGAAACCGTAAAATCTGCTTATTTCTCGCGATGAAAGACTCAAACTCTGTGACTTTGGATTCACTCGGCATTTAGGTCACTCCGACTAGCCTCTAACAGACTATGTTGCGACTCGATGGTACAGAAGTCCAGAACTTCTTGTGGGAGACCCCTACGGAAAACCCTTAGATATGTGGTCGATCGGTTGCATAGTTGCTGAGATGATTTCAGGGTAGGCTCTCTTTCCCGGCTAAAACTAAATAGACCAGTTGCATCTCATAAGGCGTAGCATGGGATAATTAACTAAACAGCAACATTAACGGATAAGAATTAATCCACGATTCAACGGAGTTAAATTCCCATAGTTGAGGAAACTCGATACTATCGAAAGTAAACTAAATGGAAAAGGCTCTAAGAATGCAATACAGTTTGTTAAAGACTGTCTGCATATTGACCCTTAGCAACGAATAACAGCAGAGCAGGCGATGTACCACCCTTACTTCTCTCCTTTGCGTGCATCTTAGAAGAAGGATAGGAACAATACTTAAAGAATAACCGATCATCCAACCTTTCAAATTAGAAGAGAAGGAGTAGCAACTGAGAAGAACTCTTACAGAACAAAAACAATCTATAACAACAGAAGCAAAGACAGCAATATGTGGCGATATGTCGGGCCTTAGAGATTCAGCAATACTAAGTATGGAAGAGCCCTCGCATAACCAGCAGCTAATTCTCAATTTCAATTCACAATCACTCAAATGAACAACAACTCGCCATAGTCTCAAAGGAGCCCGAGCAAGTAGACAATCCGTTCCCATATTCGAGGCAAGATGAGTATGAACAACCCTCCTCTGCAGCCCCCCTAAAACTAGTCAATAACCCGACACCGGAACATGGGCAAGGTCGACCATACTGGCCTAAACTACCTAAAGATGAGCAACCTCGGACTATCAACTCGTAACGGGAAGAGCAGACTGAACTACCATCCCCATCACCAGGTAAGTTTTGCCATAACTGGTTAGACAAAATCTCTCATTCGAAGGCTCTGAATCCATAACATTTAATTTAATTAGGTATTAGTTGATCAATCTATATCTGATTATTAATAATATACTAATTAGTCCCATCACTGTGACTCTCGTGGGTTTCTTTTTGGCTTTTTGCGAGAGGGACGCTGTACCTACACCATCTAGATCTCTATGCTCTATTTGTCGCTGCCCGACTACTCTGATTTCTACTATTAGTCACTGTTGGATTTACGCATCTACTTTTTCGACCGGTAGTTTCCCAATAATTGTTGTTGATTGGAAGGTAGCTGATCTCCATCTGTGCTATTCTTACTCTTAACCAGATTCTTCAAGAAATTGAACTCATCCTTTCCACTAGCGATAGCCGCCTTAATTTCCTTAAACTCCAACAGCTTTTTGAACCGCTCTTTAAAGTCACCTTCCTATTACAAATGATACAGCTTATTCTTTTTCTTTCCCAATTTCTTGAAAATCCATATTTGGAATATCACTCCCAAAAGTGCCAACACTAACATACTGATGAGATACAGATAGTATTGCCAAGGCATGCTATCAGTGGTCTTGTAGAAGAGGAACTCATTAGGATAATAGTCTAGATAGAAGCCTAACGGCCTTACTATCATATAGCCACTTATTAGAGACGTACTAATTATGATGAAGTACTTAAAAGCCAGTATTGCGATGACACCCATACCCAGACAGAGCAACCCCAAAACAATATAAAACGCCAGTAGACTCTTACTAAGGTAGAGAACTGCATTTTGGAGCATCATAGTGAGGATAGCTCCCAACCATATTCCAATATTGAAGTAGCCGAGTTTCGGCAGAGTCAAAAGCAGAAACCCATAGAATATTCCCAATAATGCTGAGAGTATGATCATGAAGTTGATAATCTAAGTTCCAACTACTTCGCCATCAGGAAACGATTCTGCTAGGTAAACCAAACTGAAAGCTGATCCTGCCACCCATCCATAGATAACAATAGTGATTTGTATCAGATAGTAGCCTAGAAACAGTTCGAATAGCCCTATACCTATTAGCATGAGAGCAAAGATGATTTTCTTGTCTGATAGAAACTGCCAGAAGGAGTTAGAAAATGAGAAGGAGCATCCGGCTGGGCTATCAATAATAAACGAATGGGTGTTACTTAACGAGCTGCTGGAATTGAACTTTGTTTGAGCAGAGCATCTTATCGTCAGTTTGGTGGTTTCTGTCGATTTTATACTAATATTTGCAGGTTCCGTCGCATCGAATAGGTTAATAGGTGGAAACGATATTGTTAGCGAGTTGTCTCCCATGCTAAAAGAGAGAGGGTTGAGGTCATTAGCCGCTATATTAGCCAGTACGTACAAGTTAGGGGAACGCAGCTGGTGCCATTTTCAGCAATCAGTGTTGTGTAATTGAGACCTAGGTACGCACAGTCTGAACGAGGGTTGCAGAAATTGAATATAAACCTTGGCTCAACCAACGGCACATTGAGTTTCGAAAGGTCATAGCCATTCCCTCGTATTGTTATGTTTTCGCATCTGAAGGAGTAGCCTACTCTCAGAATCACAGCTATAAAAACTAACATCTAATTTAAATATTACAGTTCTGTTGCACCTCAAATTTATTTGACTCTACACATAAACTCATTTAATACATAAAATGGAACCTACATATTCACTCTCTAGTCTGCTCAACCATCCAGAGTCAGAGGTGTACAGACTGGGCAACCATAGGCAGTTACCTAGACACCTGGCAATCAAAGTTATCGATACCCGCAATGTCCATAGCCCTACCCTCTTCAAACAGGTTGTCGATCAGATAGGAAAGGCCTCAGCTAAGGTACTTCCCTCTTGAGTTTAGGCTCAAAGCATAAAATCACCAATAACAACATTCGATAAGTTTGTCTACAGTTCGGATCGTCTGTACTTGGTCTCCCACAAGGATAAAGCAGTAGGGATGCTGAGAGTGGGTGAGAAAGACCTCTTCTACTTTAGTAGAGCTAGCTAACCCTTAAAATTAGACTCTTGCACATGTGTACTAGACTTCTACGTGAGTGAGTAGCACCAACGAAAGGGAATAGGAAAGGTAAGTCATTGATTAAATAGGCAGAAACTATTCGAGTGTTTCCTCTAAACCGAGTAGATTTCCCCCAACAAGGCATGCTACGACCGACCTTCCCCAAAACTCCTCTAATTTCTAAAGAAGCATTACTATCTTTAGGGATACCTACCTCAGACCAACAACTTCGTCATATTTAATAGCTACTTTTCTTAGGCCCCGCTCCACCAAAGAATCTACAGCAACAAGCCTCCCTTAATAATGAAATAATCTGTAAAACCTGCTGCTTCCAACCAGCTGCAGTAATAGTAAAACAGACTCTACAATAAAGTTTACGACTCTCTACCCAAAAAGACCTCCTCCATTTCAGTCGAAGATTTCAAATCCTCCACCAACTCTGTCAATGACAGCTACAAAAGCCAGTTCAAAAATAGGTATAAAATCCCTAACTCAGTATAATAGAGTCAGCTAAAACCAACCTTATCTTTAAATCCATCCAGAAGCTATCTCTCGATAAAGATAGCCCAATCAAACATGGCTACAGAAGATCATTTCCCAGTCTCACTCCCTAAGATATTAAGATGATCAAACAATAGAGATAGGAGAAGATATCTGATAACAGGCTGCACCGAGCTGAAGACGAACTGGATAGGATGCGCAGCGAGATCCAAGCCCTAGAATCTAGCATAAAGCCAAGTAAAAGTTTATTTCCAGCAACAACCTCCACTGACTACGGGAGGTACTACCGACGCAAACTTTGATTTGTAACTTTATGTATAATAGTCTTACGTCGTAAGGCAGCACCAAAAAGATTGTTATTGATCAGGCTGGTAAGCGTCTGGTAGATTCCGTCATCAAAAACCGACTCAATGCTGAAATGCCGCAAATAAAGAGCAACATTCAACTGCTGTTGCACAATAACGACCCTTTTAAGGAAAAGCGCAAGGAAATTATTATAAAGAGGAGGAAGGTCGGCATAGGAAGCAACGAAAGGGATAGAGCACGCAGAAGTCTATCTTTCAGTCCTTTTCCCTAGGCACAGCAATCGTACTATTCGTCTTATGTAGTGATCGACCTATTGATGTGGATCTCAGACGCAAGATGTTTGAGTCGCCACTAGTAGACGCATAATCAGGGTAGGAACTGAACAAGGCTCGCCTAAACAGGGACAATTTGTACGTGCAGAGTAATTTTATTGGGAATTAGTGGGTGAACTCACCAAACCTAAATACGAAAGCGATCCATCTAAAGCCAGTGAAAAAGCATATGAATCCTTACAGCCCAGCCTAAATATAGCTGGCAAGCACTACATAGTGAGTGTTCTCGACGAGCAAGAACTACCCAAAAGAAGCTTTTCGAACGATCTAACTTCCCAGCATTCTTTCATAAAGGAACACCCTGAGGACAAATAAACCATGGAATTGTACGAGCCTAAGAAGTTTAACAAAATGGATATGCAGACACTCGACAAATGGTTCTAATAGTCGGTGCAGTCCATCCAAAGCTAAAAGGGTAAACTAAGTGATAGAGACTATCTCCATAGATGTAAAGAGTTGTTAAGTTAGTATTTGGAGTGTACATATGCTCTTTCAAGTAGTACATCAGGTTTACCTATGTCGATAGCATAGACAAAGCTACCTTGCTGTAGAAACTTCTATGGAGTTTCATTTCGGTGTTCGATCGGATAATGTAACTCCAGCATAAAGTCAACTACAACCAGTTCAAGTAGCACAGGCGCTAGTTCAACGATATGAAGGAGCTATTTGAACAAAGATAGGCCGATCTAATAGCCTTAAACTAGAAACTGCAGTTATAATACAAACAGTTGAATTCCACCTACAATAGGCTGATCGTAGTGCATGCATCCTACAGAAGAGTCAACAAATAACTGGTGTACTAAACCGAAGAGTTCGCTAAGCTAAGTAATGATCTTAGAACAGCTCATGAACACCTCAAATTTGAGCATTTCAAATTACTGCGGGAACTTGAGGAGACTGGCAGAATAAACCAGATAAACGATAAGTACTACATCGTCAATAAGTTCAACTCTCCCGAAATACTTACTCATTTCACTCAAGGTCCAACTTAGTTCCAAAATTTCCAAACTGAACTCGAAAGAGCAAAGGCTACAGAGTCGTAACTAGCCAAAATATGGTATCAGATTGACGATGACTTCCAACTTCATAAGATGATCCACCCAGATTAGCTGTTTCCGAGGACCGCTGATGTATGCATCCAAAGCGAAAACATATAGACATATTATGATTAGGTGGGAATTCAGAACTACAGTCTCTGTAGTCATCTAAGTGATATCTCTATGGCTTAAGAGGACAAGTTTTAGAATTTTCTAGGGAAGCAACTCGAAAGTGAAAAGCATTAAAAGTAGTAAAGTGCCCTAATAATCTCTCTACGAGAGCTGTACGACCAGGTGTACACAGACAACATCAAACTGCGTGCAGTCAACAAACGTCTGTAGGATAATATCGTTCACTAAACCAACTACAATACTAATCTTCTGAAAGAGATGTCCTAACTCAGAGAGAAGAATCTCTGGCAGGAAGCAGTAGTTAAGGAGACTCGGCTCTAACTCGACGTAGTTTACAAGTAAAACGCTCAGCAATAGTCTTAGATCGAGCAGCTTCGAAAAAGAACAGATGACCTGGAGCACGAACTAAAGTCCTAGCGATTCAACAACGAAGTTTTCGTAAAAAACTAAATGTAGCTACGAAAGAAAATTGAGAAGATGGATAAGGACAACGCTGCCAAAGTGAAGTAGCTGGAGAGCCAGATAAAACAGCTGAAGATTAAAATATCGAAGGGAGTGGTGGTCTTCAATTAGTATCTGGATTTAGCGGAGTACGCCACGGATAATAGGTATGTTGAGATAGGAAACAAGATAGAGGAGATATTTAAGTAGGATCTTAACCGGTAGGAGAAGGATGCCAGTCCATTTATTACCAAATGATATTTAGTGGGGTTATTATCCGTATTGTTAGCACCCGTTGTAGCAACCGAACGTATGGTTATCAGAGTCCAATTTATTTGTATTCATTAATATTCTATATTGGTATTACCATTAACTGAGAACAATCCATCTAAATTAAGTGAAAACATAACACCACTATCATCGTTTGACTAAGCACTTGTTCGGGTTCACATATTTCAGTTAGTTGGTGGATGGGTGATATTTTCTCCACTTCGTCAAACAAGCACCGAACAGTCTGTTAAAAACGAAACATCCCATCGAAGACTCATAGGTGGGATTGAAAGGAAAGAAGATGAGGGGAGTGTTTAAAGGCAGGCAAAATCCAATAATTTAAAAATTAATTAGAAAATGTCCGGCAGGCACTCGGCTCCCAGCCGCTAAGCATAAAATGATGGTAGATACTAGCAGAGCCACAGCAGCGGTAAAGAGAAGTCGTGTGTACCGTCGTTCATTTCGAAGACCTACGAAATTTTAGAGGTATTCCAATTTCCATGTAGAAATAAGAACACTCTGATCTCATCTCCTGGAGCGACAATGGGCTCAGCTTCTACGTCAAAAACATCAAATAATTCGAGGAGAATATCCTGCCTATCTACTTCCGACACAAAAACTTCGCTTCCTTCGTTAGACAACTCAATATGTACGACTTTCACAAAGTCCGAGGCTAACTCAAACATATCTTTTCCCATAAGCTCTTCCAGAGAGAGCAAAAGTACCCAGACATCTATTTAGACAACTCCTGTCCGAGATCAAGCGTAAGTGCTTCAAAAAGCAGAGGGAAAACAGCTAAGATTAAAATATTTAAGACTCCAACTAACCCAAGGTGTAGCCAATTAAACCACGGAAGCCCATCACCAAATAACCTACCAAAACCTCCACTCTGGAAGAAGGCGTGCGTCGAAAGCGAGTCCAACCAGTCCAGTAGCCGGATCACAAAAAGAACCTGTAAATGATTTAAAAATAAATCTAAAAGAATAGGGAGCGCAACAATTAACTCATGAACGAGATGATCGCCAAACTTAAATTGGCTCGGCCCCAGTCTGATAGAGAGATCCGGTAGAAGCTGAACGAGTTGAAGCACAACCCCAAGTACGAGGGTATCATGGGCAAGTACTACATTTACGAAATTTACAAGAAGATTAGGGACATGCTGTTCGAGAGCAGACCCAGAAACACTCTCTAATAGCTGGACGAACTATCAATAGAAGAGGACATCCTCTACAACTAAATATAGAAACCCAGCAAGTTTAGGATTGCCTCTTTGACGAACTTTTAGACCGAGAACTTCCTACAGAGGTCAGACCGATAGGTTATCCGAACCATCACTGGGGATAATATGCCTAGCCGAGACTTTTTCTGATTTCTTTTGATAATATATACTTTCATCATTTCAGATGTATTCGTAATACTTCTTCTTTAAGTTCTTGTATGAACCTACATAAACTATATCTTACTCATCTCGAAAAAAGTCATTATGTTCTTAACTGTGTTTATGTGCAGGTCCGGTTAGTTGGGGACGTCCAAATCGAATGTTCCGCTTCCACTGCGACTAAATTTTGATGAAGACATGTGGTTGCTAAAATGGAGTGGGGGCTTACCATGGTGACTGGAGGATACATTTGATGCTCTTGGAGTGATCTGGTTGGTGGGTGGTTGTAGGCGTGGTTATTATGGGCGACTATTGAAGCTTTGTTGAGATATGCCAAATTGAGGTTAGATTACACTACCAAATGTTCCGCTTTAACCAGTAGCTGGATTTCTTGTATTTAGAATGCTATCTATTGGAATCGCAGGTTAATATGTCTGGTGGCTTCGGTGTGAATTCGGTGTGCCAATAGGGGCATTATGCTAAATAGTCCCTGGAAGCACTGAAATAGGTTTTAAACGTGTATTAGCTGTACTACTCCCTACAATTTGTGGACCATCTACTCTTGGATAAGGCCGTGACATCGAACTCTGTAGAATTCTCCCAGCTAAAGGAGCCTAATTGCTTTAGGCTTTCATATGTCCATTAACTTACATTACTCTGCTTTACTTGCCAACCTCTTTCCCTCTATCCTAATATGCGTGCTATTCCTAGCTGAGGAGTGCTTTACAAACCTTCCTATGCTTAAACTTCCCTTTCTTATACATGCTACAATACGAGTTCACATCAACAAGTGTAACTGGAGTCTATATTTTTTCAGTCAGGACTGTGGGAGGCCAAAACTGACCAGTGATATTAGGTCGCTTCCCTCCAAACTTCTTCTCTATTACTTACTAGGGGCAGTGAGCAAACACTTCATCAGGTACACCCTTACTAAAGAACTTTATCTTATTCGTCGTGTTCTCACTCAGTAAACCCTTAATTCCGTTCCAAAACATCGTAATCGTACCCGGGCAGTTGACAATATAAGCAGCAAACAGTCTACTTCTATAAGTGTTGTTAGTAAAAGTTATTATGGTTCTGACCAGCTACATTAAAGAGGAGTTACCCCACCAATCGAAAACACCCCCTGATCGTTAAGATTGATAATCATTACGTAGTTCTCCACCTGTCCTTCTATAAACACTTCCGCTATCATAAACTCGAACAAAGTGGCCAGCACCAACGAAATGAACTACAGTTTCTGGATGGCTGGATTATTCAGATCAAACTTCGATATATCGATAACCAGGATAGGACGAAAGTTGCTATCTCTTCCTGCTAAATAAATGGCCCCGCAGTTCTGAATAAGGGTTACCCTACCAAAAACTTGGTGAGCTAGGGGGTTGGACTAATCGGCAGTGTCTTTGACCTCCAAGTACCATGCTCGACAATACTTTTGCGTGTTTCATCAATATCGAATTTTTTGGCATGCAGGAACCTCAGTTTATTAGCCTCATTAAACCTGAGTAAGTGGATGCTCACCATGGGATGACAGTTACCTGTTTCCTGTGTATATTTTAGTTCAGCTATCTAAGCTTTTCGTTTTAAAAATCCTCATAAGTGTCACCAGCTTCGAATATCCTCCTGAGAAAGTTTTTTCCAGCATCCTTCTTGATCATTTCATCTGATTTAACCCAAGCGGTACTGGTAGGAAAGAACAAAAATGCTTCCGTCGGTATATATTGCCAATCTTTGACCAGACTCATGGAATAATTATATAAACATGCAGGTTATCAGGGGGCGTCTACCATCGAAGAACTCACCATGCTTCTACTTAACAAATTAGTATTTTAGTCAGTTTCAGTCGGAGAATACAGAGCGAATATCAATAAGCAAGGTAGGTAATTAGTTGCCGTATAGGCGAACGCTAAGAAAATGGTGCTGAATAATTGAGCTTTTACTATCGGTATCCTTCCGGAATTTATAGGCAGCCCTCATCTTCATTTATGAAGTCATCTCTTATATATTGACTGAGTTCAGAGAATACAAGCGCCATATCCAGAACAGATCTTATTAAACAGGCGACAATAAGAAAAACTGTTTTAAATTTCATCTGAGTAGTAGTTCAAATACCTTCCAGTCCTCCCTCTCATCGAATACTGCAGCGACGTTGTGAAAAGTGTAGAGTAGTCTATGACACCCGTACCCCACAATCATAACTATGATGATAGACTCACCCATAATTCCTAACTTGGCTCTGCATAAACCAATCCTTACATTGTAGCCAGCTTAAAATAGATATCGCCATTGATGATTATCATCGTTACTAACAAACCGATAAACCCTAGCCTACTCAAAACCATATAGATTCTTATTAGAATTTTTACCCATCGCATGAACTTTAGTCCTTCACTGTTTTATGCGTTGTCCAGGTAGTATATACAATTGCATATCCTAGGTTAGCGCTATTTTACCAATAGTAGGGAACTGTTATCAGTGCGGTTTGTAGGATGATCGTCACGAAGATATCGGAAATGGATGTGGCTCTCGGAAGGTAGTCCTTTACCCACATCGGGTATTCATCGTAGGGGATGCCTTTGTTATAGAGGTCTTTATTCTGCAGGTACGAAACATTATTGAGGATGCATACCGCTGTAAGAACTACATCCAACTCACTATACCGATTGTCCAGACTAGTAGCAGATAGTGTATCTTTTGTACATCCATCGTTATCTGTAATTTGCGTAGAAGGATTATTCTGTATACACAGAACGCCAACAGCATAACAGAGATTCCTGCAAGCACCCAGAACAAGATGAACTCATTCTGGTTCGAGCTGTCCAAGATCTGGCACATTTTCTCGTCTCCCATCGAATCTGCTCTTCTAAACACTTATAAGTATATACGATCAATGTTTAAATGATGAGGAAGAGGATTCTCCTGTGCTCTATTGGAACCCATCCAGTTTGTCACCTAGCAGCTTTTAGAGGGTGGGTCTCTTCTCGTAATCGAAGTACTTCTAAAAAGATATCCATCTTTCAACAACGCTCATCAGCTTTACATCACAAATCCCACCAATCAGAGGAAGTAGTTTCTGTGCGTAGATTATTGAATTCTACAGATCGGCGAAACAATAAACATCTGTTGTATTTGACTATGCAATAGCAGCCAAGGTCTTCGGAGACTGGATAGCTGCCTTAACACTATCTAAGTAAGATTTGGTTTTGAGAGAATACGATTTGAACTCATCTTTGTATGATTGATCGATATTCTGGCTAGTATATACCTCAGCTTCAAACAGATAACTCCACATCTTATCTTTTTGGATTATTCTTTATCCCAACTCCAATATACTGCTCTGATACTTTATAGTAAAGTAAGCGAATATCTCATCGCGACAGTCAGTAATTCCCAGCTGTTTGCGCTGCTTCCAGAATGTTTGGGATAGCCAGTTAGCTATATTTGACATGTTTTTGAGGTAGTCCAAAAAGCTTTTCACTCGCTGTATCTTCGGCTGAAAGAGTCTGCATAGGGAAAACTCCCTCCAAGTGCACCTCTCAATCTCAGTAAACATCAGGCATCGCTTAATGGCATACACAATGGCACTATCCAGTTTTTCTTAATGGGGAATTACTATGCACTTCTGTTTGGTCTTTTCTTCTATCATTTTAATTGTCTTGTTTACATTTATCTCGAAAAACGGATGCTTTCCTGTAGCTAGAACATACAAAACACATCCTGCAGACCAAATATCGCATTTAACGGAATATGGCAGAGACTTGAGTATTTAAGGAGATGCGTACGTGGCTGTTCCCTTATCAAAAGACATGATTATTCTCTGTAAGGCTTAACTCTACAGTTTTTTAGCACATCCGAAGTCAGCGACCTTAATGTGCCCCTACTTCGTTACCAAAAGGTTTTATGGTTTCAAATCCCTGTGGACTATTCCCTTGGCGTTAATTTCCATAAATGCCTTAACGATCTCCTTGAAAATAAACAGGATATCAGAGTGAGCCAGTTGGGTATGCTTTTGCTTGAAAAATTTAAGAAGATCCATATCGCAATACTCCATTACGATGAACATAGTCAAACGTTCAGCATCATAAATGCATTCCTCCACCTTAAGGAGGTTTTAATGGTTGAATGACTTCATTATATTGACTTCCTGTTGCACCCGCTACCTTTCGAATGGATTGCAATTAGTGACCTCTTTGATTGCGTATATAACTCCTTTGTTGGAGACGGCCCTGTAGACCACTCCGAAGCTTCCCTCTCCTATCCTCTCCAACAGTTGATACTTATGCATAGGGCCACTGAAAATAATTCAGCTGTATAAAATTAAATCATCACTAGGCTTTCAACCCTCTCGTCAAGTTCGCTATCGTTATGCTTTCCTCCGCTGAAATTCTTTTGCAGATTCTGTAAACGTCCCTCGCCCTTAGATTGGCATTACTCATTATGCTTAACTCGCGTGCTAGTATCTTTGAGGTTATTATTCCTGTTTTATCGTAGTCTAAGCGCTCCATTACTTTCTTTAGTTCTTCCTTCTTCAATTTGCCTAGTACTCGCTCCGACCAGTGCTTCTCACACTACTTAAAACATCTCACAATATTTTCAGCAACTACTTCACTATCGAACTTATCCTCCCTGCCAAACACCTCATACTATTCAAACTCTACTTTGAGAATGCCTATGGGGATCTGCTTTTGCTAGAGATATTTTTAAACCTACTGCTGAATTTTCATCGTGACTTTGTTCTTCCATTTGCGAAGCTCCCCCTCCAAGTCTATTTGGTTCCTCATTATCGAAATGAATAGCTTTAGGTACTCTATGCTTTCAATATTCTACGGTTTAGGGCGTTAAGGTTACGTAAGTTGTTTGGGTAGATTATCAAATAGATCTGACTTAGATAGACACTGCTCAGTATGCCTTCTTTTTATTTCAGACTGCTCTGGCTTCTTCTCAATTTCCACTTTAACCTAACTGTCAACTAGCTTTTTATTCGTATTAGTAGCAGGCCTAATTAACCTCTATTCTCTCAATATTTTACTGCCCATCATATTGAAATCAGACGTAGACAAAATAGGTCGTTTTCTGTTACATAGTACATTGTGACTGATTCTGCCATTAATGGTGTTCCTTTCGAACTCTTGCATTCGGTTGTCTAGCCGCTTTTGATTTTCCTAATACTCGCACACCATCCTCTTGTATTTCTGCTAAAGTTATCTCCTTTTGGCAGCGCTGTTGGAGATGGGCCTAAAAGGCTACTGGTTGGTGGTGTGAGCAGTTATATCATACAGAGCGTTGTTGTTACAGATTACTCTTGATTTGTTTCTCACAATCTTCCCCACAGAGTCTATGTTTCTTTTCGAACTTCTAAGAGTCTGGTGCATCCTCTAGGAAGTTCCCCGATATTGGTTTTCTTTCTTAGTCTTAGAGTGCATACTTTTAAACTTAAGTTTATTTTTATTTAAATGGAGAAGAAAATTTATGACCATGAGAAGCTTGTCGCTTTCCGACATCATATGCATCAGAACCCTGAGCTAAGTTTCCGTTAATTCAACACAAGATAAAACATTAAAGCCTTCCTCAAAGACGCAGGAGTTGATCCCAAAACATTCAGAGAACTAGCCAAAACTGCCCTTATTGTCGACCTTCAGGGAACTGCTGAACCAAAAGGTTAGAAAAGATGTGTAGCCTTAAGGGCTGATATGGATGCTTTAAGTATGTGCTAGACCAATCAACATCTCCCATATCGATCAACTACTGCAGCAGCACATATGTGTGGTCACGATGGCCATGTAACATGTCTATTAGCGTTCGCTATGAGATTTGTAGAAGTTTTGGATAAGGTTCCTTCTAATAAAACCATCAGGCTATTGTTCCAACCCTCAGAAGAAGGCCCCTACTCTGGTGCATAGCTTATGGTTAAAGAGGGGGCTATGGAAGGAGTGGACGAAGTCTACGGCTTCCACAACTGGCCGACTTCTGTAGCAGGCGAGCTTTGGGTAAAAGAGGGCCCTATGATGAGTTCGATCAGCATCCTCAAGATAACAATTATTGGCACTATGGGGCATGGTAGTGAACCCTAAAAAGTAAAAGATTGTGTACGAGCAGCAACCAAAGTTTACCAAGCAATTAACAGTTATATTGATGAAGTCAGAAAGTAAAACCCACAGTTTGTATGCACTCTTCCAGTATTTCAAGCTGGTTCCCGGTACAATGTATTTGGGGAGAAAGCAGTTTTGGAGGGGACAATCCGATCATACAACCTCGATCTAAGTCGTCAAGTAATTGCAAAAATCAAAGAAATCCTAGAAGAAGTTTAGAAAGATGGGTTTAAGCAGGAATTTGAGGTACATGGACCATTGAAGATGGTAAACAATTCAGCTAAAGAGGCTGAACATGTTAGAAGAGTTGGTGAAAAGGTGTTTGGAAAGTAGAAAGTAGGTAAGGGACCTCTTCCTGTCAAAGCAAGTGAAGATATGGGTCATTTCCTTGATGCTCGACCAGGAGCTTTCTTCTTCCTCTCCAGTGGAAATATTTAGAACGCCCCTATGCTCCACTCCAACAATTTCGATTTCAACGATAATCTGATCGACAAAGCAGGATAATTCTGGCTTGCATTAGCTTTGGATCGATTGGAGGGAAGTTGATAAGTAAACATAATTAAGAGTTATTTTATTGTAATAAGGAAATAGCACTGTGTATCATCATGCTCTATGTACTCTTGAAGTGTTAGGTTCATCCTTGGCAGGAGCAACCAGCTTAGAGTTTGTGCGCTTCGATCTCTCGGTCGCCAACTTTGTTTTAGAGTTTGAGCACATTACTTGGTTGGCTGGTTTAAGTCGCAGCTTCAACTCTTCGTCTCTAGTGTAAAAATTCTGGTCTTGGACCGCCTGTCCGCTTCTTTTCTGTGGGGTATATGAGTGTTCCTGCTTTCTAGAATCTGAACAGTCTATTTGGGGCTTCATTTTGATATTCTGGCTCATCGAGTTGTTATGGCTAGTGGGTTGTATCCACCTTTTCGTCATTTTGAAAGCATCTGTCTTAGCAGTTACTTCTTTCAGTAGCTTATCGAAGGTCTCTCGTTTCTTATCGAAGTTAGTCACTTTCTCCTGATTGTCGATTACCCTGTCAAGGTTCTTCCTATACATGGCGATTTCCTACTGGAAGTCACTCAAAGGTATTTAGTGGATCATTGCAACGAAATTGCCCTCGATCTAGGTTAAATCTCATAATTACATTCTGCAAGGAGTTCTTGAGCTCCATCGCCGACAGACTGAACCTATACCTCACTTCCTCTAGACTTTTAAAATAGTCGAGTATTTACTAACTGTAGCTCTTATACACTTCGTTGCGTTTACGAGTCCATTCCTCTATCTCGGAGTCGTAGAACCTTAGCAGATTCTCTACCTACACCAGATACTCCGATTCGACTACTGTGATTTTGCCTTTTATCTCTGCCTACTTCTCCTAGGCGATACGGGATTTTGACTTCAACTCAAATACTATTCCCTCTAATTATAGCTTCCGACGTCGCTCATCCTCACTCAGTCTCCTTTCGATTTTCTTTCCGCACAGGGCCATGTTGAGGGCGCACTTTGAGCAAAACTGTATCCAAGGCTATTCCGAAATGAAATAACAGGAGGGCTTTCCCGGGTGTTTTTTGCACATGCCATCGACAGGTGTACTGGTGTATCTGCTGGAGAAGCATATGTCATCGTCGGAGGGCAGAGCGAGGTTACGGTCGGTGCTGCTGGGCTGATCCTGCAACGGATAGGATTCCATTATTTTAAGATTAAAATTATTAACTAGCTCTCTGACCCATAGAAACAATAATTTTAATCGCATGTTGTCTCTGTCGGATGACCTTCGTAAGTTCTAGAACGTAGCTTTGGACAACGATCTCGATAGCATAATAACAATAGAGGAAAACTTCTCTAACGGCACAGTGAGCGTCAAGGATTTAGTGCGTGAGAACCATACCATCCTGAGTGAGTTCAAACGCATGAAGAATGTGTTCATAAACTACACCAAACTCAACCAGAAGATGTAAGATAGTAAGTAACGATAGCCATGACAAAATTACTGAGCACTAGCTTAGTTTCGGGTCGACCATCCTCAAACTGGGCAACCTTACCAATTTCTTTGAGAAAACAATCGATGGTACACTTGATAAAATGAAACTCATTTACGAAGACACTGTTCATCAGAACAAAGTATCTGAAAATAAACTGGAGTCTTCACTCTTGCCCTTCAAACAATAATTGAGGAATAAAGTCGATATTAGTCAGTTTAATCAGACAATCAAAGCACTCAATGGTAGCAGTGAGCACGACTCTGCCGAAATGCTCAGACCCTAGGCACTCTCATCCCGGATTTAGTAGCATCTTGCTCATCAACGATAGAATGCGTTGGAAATACCGAGTATCAGTCGGCCTAGTTCCAGGGTATCCGGAAAGAAGATATCAGAGTAGTAGATAAACAACATTAAAACGTAGGTGCTGGAGCAGCTAGCCACACTGAACCAAGCGCAATAACAAAATATCTAATAAATGTTCAAGAAAATATAAGAGGCAAGGGTTGGATCCTTGAAAGCAATTTAAGAGGCATATCGGAACACCTGTTCTAAAATATCGGAATTGGAGCATACAACTACCATAGAGACCACAAAGCTATCGACTGGGTTTAAGATGCTATCATAAAACCTTTAGGCTAAAACCCATCATAAAGTTTGGGAGGCCCACCGGACGTAAACTCTACAAGAAGTATAGTTGAAGCTAGCGTCACTTAATTCTAACATGGCCCTACTACACAATTAAAACATAGCAAACACCCAGAGTCTTTCTGAATCAATCCATAACCTATCGCAATCTCTCAGCAAACAGATAGATTCAAATAGCAGGCATCTGCAATAAGAAATAAAGGAGCTGTCTATGAGATAAAGCAAAATTACGGCGCTCCTTAAGTAAAACGATCAGTAGCTGACATCAAGCCTTAAGTAGTTCAAATAGCTAAGCTACAGGACTAACCAGTAGACCAACAAACTGATCGAAAAACATAAGCAGTAGGCTGAAAACAGTGCTTTTTCCATACAAGATAAGATAGAGCGGCTGAGTCTGACTCTTGAGTCTACGGTGCTCAAGCTGGTCGTTAAAAGGTTCCAGTAGACCATCAGCGATCTCGTTAGTTAGATGAGAGAGCTGAAAAAGACAGCGCAGGAGACAAGCAAGAGAGTTAGCGTTGCATTCGAGAACATCCATGACATAAAAGAGGTGACAGGCAGGAAGGCTAACTACACGGACATCGTAGGGCTATTCGAGAAAAAGGCCAGCAAGGACGAAGTGACAGTAATAAAAGAGCTGCTCAGTAGCACCGAGATAAACTCCCGTAAGGATCCAGGAATGTCATCAAGCGTGAAGCGGGACACGGGTCGGATGAAGAGCAGCATCGTGCGAACAAGTAAACATATGTCGCCAGATAGGTCGCTATAAACGAGCCTCATACTGGGGGGATTCAGTAACGACAAACAGAAGACCCAAGCGAAGTTCATATCCAAACGTTTTCAATTTAGACCCAGTACCACAGAACACTCAGTTTTCGATTGACCAATACTGACACTACGCATTTGTCTGTTAGTTTCTACCTTTAATATTTATGATTCAAATCACCTCTGCCTTTCTCTTTCTGGCCTTCCTATCTTCCCTCACCTGCTACCTTCGACCCGATTACAACCCACTCCTGTTCTTCGTAGCTTACTGGCTATGGAATTTTAAGGTACCTCCTCATCTACGTAGCCACACAGTCGCTGCTCACTACTCTACATTATTGTGTGGTCCATCTTGGTGGATATACTGTGGGTATTAGTGCACTTGATTCTCTGGAGGAGCGACGAATTCATGAAGTTAGTTACATCTCTTAACGACTATATACTAATATTGGCCTCTATGATCTGCTTTCTTAAAGTAATCTACTGTTAATTTAGATGATTTTGGTAGCAACTATTGCAGTGGTCGACGATGAACTCAAGAAGCAGCTAACGTTTCCTTCGATGCTGCGGAGTTTGAAGTAGCTTTTCGCTTGATTTTATACTCAATTTCAATCTAACAAAGTTTAAAGCGGTCATTGATTAACAATAGAATCGGATTATGATTGAGAATGCAACAACTCAATATTAAACTCTCACTAAAATTAAACACTGATTAAATCCCCAATAACCTACTTCAGATGAATGCCCAATAAGAGACCAACTTCAAACTAATCGAAGTCCAGTAAAGCTCTGACGAGTACATGGCGGTCGTCAAGGAACGTATTAGAAAAATAGGCAGCTTCTCTATTCTAGGTCCTCCCGAACTGCTCCACATAACTAGAGCCAAAACAAAGTCCCAGTTCCTCTCCAAGCCTAAGAAATAAATCAAAAGCAGTTTCTTCTTCCTAACGGGATTCAACATTCAGAATGTGGCCTATCTAAACACCTACGTCAACCGGATGCTTAATAGTGATAGGAAACATAGAAATGCAAATGGATAGCTTTAAAAGGCTTATTTCTGTATCTTCGACGCTTTCCGTCGGATCGATGTACATGTATAAATCAACATTCCTGGATCCACCACCTTATTCGCCTACGACAAAAACTAGGCTAAACTGGCAGTCACGTAATAGATGTACGCTTCTGCCTTCTACTCTTCAGTACTCAGATCACTCAATATCAAGCACTTCCCCTTCCTAAAAATCTACGATGAGATCAGCAACAGAAAGTTCCTAAATAATTTCGTCCAATCATATCTACCATTCGCTAATAATAACTTTTTGGATGGGACCAAGTAAGTAAGTGCTGTGTCTGTCAAAGGCAATCTTGGAGTGTACATGGTGTTCAAGTATCTGATTGATAGGGAGGCTTCTGTTCTCCTTAAACAGGCTGTCGAAGTGCTTAAGACTGTCAACCAACAACTGTCGGTGCTCATGGCCTGTGAAGTAGAGTATGCTCATGAGAACTACCGGAAGGTTGTTAAGACTGCTGCGACTATTCTGGTGCAATCACCAAGTCTATCCACTTTTCTGTATATCCAGGCAAGAGCTCTTCTGCAGTGCAAACGATACAACTAGGCAATAAAGATCTGCAGGAGCATAGTATTCCAAGGTTACGCTAGTCATTAGGTATGGGTTCTGCTAGCCAAAGCCTACTTCTACGTGAAGGACTACCGCACTCTGATGGTGCTGACCAACACAGCTCTAAGTCTATCGTAATAACCCGAATAGTACCTAAACCCCATATCCCGAAAGTTAGCCAAGCTCTAAATACCAAATACCATACTAACTCAATAAAGCTTCAACGTCCTAAAACCCAACACAATAAAATAATCATCAATTCTGATTGACTATCACTTCAAATTTGACAACTGGTTTCTGGATAAGTTTGGGAAGATCAGATCACTCATTGACAACCTGAAGAAGATGAAGAAGGAACTTAAAATAGCCACTTTCCTCTAGAAGGCTGATAAAGCACTCAAACCTACCAATAGCTTTACAAAGATTTTGGTGATGATTGAGAGGTAGAAGAACTGGGAGTTTCTAATTAACCTCAGGAATAAGGTGTTCTGGTTGGAGAGTGACTTCTAAAACATCACGCAAATCATCTGCGATAGCCTTACTGATACTTCATCGGATCATGTGCAATACGCTAATTTCGAACCGGGGCTGGATATAAACTAAAAATCCTTTGTTGTTCTCAATAATGATAACGACAAGTCTAGTTCCTCTTCCAAAAAGCAAACCCGTAACTCACGTATCGAAGACCTGTAGGATAAATCTGAAATAAAGGACAAGTAGAGTGTATCCAATCAACGATAGCTGCCCAAACTAGTGACCTAAGACGAAGACTTCGTGGAGTAGCGGATAAACCGTAACGATCGTAGCTACTAACTCGACCCCTCAAAACTTTCCTCCTAAACTACTATCAAACAAACGTAATCAGTGATTTAGCTCAAACAGCCAGAACCATGTTCAAATAGGGTTCGCAACATCACCCTGTAAAATAAAGAGCTACTAATAAACTAAATGTACCAACAGAAGGTTCTATGCTCCAGTGCCCTGTAAAAGCTATTTAATGATATGTACTCTGATCTAGTGCTACAAATTTAGATGGAGTAGTGGATGAAATAACTACCCTCACCCACCTCTCTTTCCAGCTAAAAGAGTGAGATTATTGCAGTCACACTCGTCAAGAAGGCCTTCATTAACAGAAAGTTGATGAGGTATCGGAAGGTGGAGTAAACCATAAAGCTGGCTCTGAACTTTGCCAAGAGGAATCTGACTAAAATAGTATCAACCCACACACTCTCTTAAATCTACGTAGAGACTAGGTACTTCCCACACTATACAGAAACTACAGATAAGCCATCATCTATCTCTAATAACTCCTGTAGCTCCTGGCTGAGGTAGGACTCCGACACTATGACGTAGTACCCATCTGGCTACAAGATATCGCTATGCCCATCATGAACAACATGGGTACAGCCTAAAGAATAGTATCATTTGTCTAAAAGCTCAAGCCAGGATGCTTAAAGGACGTTCTGCAAATATGTTTTAGAAAGTTTAAGACAGACCAATGAATTATATATTAGTTTGATATCCACCATGCACTCCCTCAGTTCCCGACTGAACACTATCGTCCTATTCACAGCTACAGTTCTAGGGTGCATGTGCGTCCTTAACATGCTGTCAGGTTGGTATCTATTCCGCCCGACAGCTGACATCAAGTTTACCATCAACGAACTCTACCACTTGTAATACCACCCTGACTCAGCAACCACAATTTGAGGCTAAACTGGTAGGAAGCTAACTTCTTCTTCGATATTGAGGCCAGTATCCGTCTCGTTATTCAGATCTGACATCGCTCTACACGTGGAACCTCAAACAGCTGTATTTCTACCTGTAAGCCTAATACCGCAACTAACCGTATAATGTACAATAATAACCATGTAGCTCACTAGCAGAGCCATTCTGTACGACAAGATTCTCCAGGTGCCATATGATAGATCGAAGGTTCATTAACAGATTGTGTTTAAAAAATCCAACGCTCATCTACAATACCCTCTGCGGGATGTGTACCGACAGCTGAAAGGGCAAACCATAAAGCTCAGTTGGAATGTAGAGTATATGCCGGTTACCGGCTACTTTTTTAAGTACAGACTGTTCTAACAAAACTACACTCTTCCCTCCAGTTATATCGCCATAAGTTCCTGATTGTGTAAACACTTAGATAATTATTATGGGATGTTAACAGTCCAAAGCCTCAGAACCCAAATAGTTTGTTTAGAGGTACCTTATTCCTCTCAAACATCAGCTTATGAAGCATACTTCCGATAATAAGAACCAGCCCATTTGCGACAACAAAGTATTCTGATGGAGACTCAGCTGTCTTAAATCTAGATTTTGAAGGACTTCGAAATTTATGAGGCGTACTCCAAACGGCCCAGAGTGACCCTACGCTAGCAGGAATAGCAGAGTAGTTAGCCATCGACCTTTATGCCGAAAGCAGACGAAGGGAATATTTTGCGCAGGGAGGTCATACCGAATGTTCTATCGAAGGATTCCAAGTGCAGCTTTATGCAGCTATAAAATAAACTTATCTTCCTCTAAAAGGATTCGAAACCATTTGCATAACCTAACCACTACGAGCTAGAGCGTATCCTAAGTCGTAACAATATGACGCTAGGGTAGTATTTGAAGGGTGATAGAAAGTCCATTCTAAAGGCTATTTACGATGAAGATTTGCGCAAGAAGCAGACTGTAAAGTAGAAGATTGTCAATGAATTTTAGAAGGAGTCTCTGTACGTCGATATCCATAAGCACTACGAGACGGTTAAATCTTAAATTTTTAATGAATGAATTTGTCCCATCTACATTTTGACTTCCTATCATCTTAAATGCCCCAATAGAATGGCAATCAAATAGCTACGTAACGAGTAGCTTGAATTTAAAATAGTAAAATTATAACGTGAATGGGTTGCGGATGCTGCTCAGTTCCTTAGAAAGTGGTTATTCAGCCTTCTAAACCATCACCACCACCAATCAAACAATAACCTCCTCCTGCAGCTGATGTAGCCGAGGTTCTCAGTTAGATCACAACCACAATTCCCACTTCAAAATACATGTACCTGATAGGTCATAATTCTAAAAACAAACCGTAACTGCTCCAGTTCAATCCTTAAACTTTGGAGTTCAAACGCCTAACAATCCCCAAATCTCTAGAGGTAACTCAGCCTAGACTCAGGTATTTAACTACAGTAGCATGGTGTGTATTGGTCAAGACAAATTTCTCCTATCAGGAGGCATAACTGCCGATCTGCAGACCATAACAAACAAATCCTTCATTCTCTAGCCTCTGGTGGGGAAAGCATAAGCCACTCCTAAGATGAAGGGCGTACGTTATACACACATCGCCCAGTACCATGACGAGTATGTGTACGTATTTGGTGGGAGGGAGTTAGGCAATGACGATGAGGCCATAATGAAGAAGTGCTAGAGATACAGTTTGTCTGAAAGTACCTAACCAATAACATAGATAGATGGTAGTCGATACCCTCTCTCAAAGTGCAACGATGTACCGGCTTTAGCCTGGTCTGGGAAGACTCAATCTATGTATTTGGCGGGTATACTTCTGAGTTTAGGAGAACCAAAACTATTTAGATTTTAAGACCAAAAAAGATGGTATGGGAGATGTGCTAATTTAAACTTCACCAAGGCATCGAGTGTGGAAGTATTGCTCCATCGACTGCTCCGAACTAGTTTATTCTTTTTGGAGGGAATATGAAATATGGAGCAGTGAATACAGTCAATGCCTACAATATCAAAGAGGGTACTGTCCATACAAGACCCAAAATGCAAGAAGCTCGGGTTCTCCAGAAGTCAATTATTCGCTAAAACGAAGTGTTCATTCTAGGAGGATGCTAGAACAACAACATATAAATCTGTAACTTGTAAACATTCAACTGGAAGGTCAAGAATTGCTCCATCCAGAAATACGTGCCTTCGCTCTAACTGGATACTTTCGCGTATAGTATGTTGCCCTGCTAAGTTAAATCTGGTGTATCTAAAGTAGATCGCTCAGATTATGAGTATACAGATTAGATAGTGTTTCTGTTTGGAACGGACGCCTAACCATTCATACTTTAATTCAACATCTCAGTCCCTTATGCTATTTCGCATCCAGTTCCATTATCCATGAGGTGCTACGGTTTCCAAGGAGGGGTGGCTGTCCCTGACAACAAATTCATCATTACTGGTGGAATATCTGAAGATCTCGACCTACCTACAAAGCATTCCTATGTATTCGATAAATAAACCAGAACAGCTAGTAGGCTGGCAGATATGAATACCGCTCGCTATGCCTTTTCTTGTGTGTACCTAAAACAGTATGTTTATGCGTTAGGTGGGAGAGACTAAAGAGATGACGAGTTGGGACTATTAAGCGATTGCGAGCGTTACAGTATTATCAAGAAGAGTTGGTAGAAAATTTGTCCTCTACCATTCAAATGTATTTCCTGCTGCGCGTTCATCTACAAAGACAGGTTATACGTCACAGGAGGATTTTCGTCTGGAAATGACCGAAATAGCAAAATTTGCATGTACAACTAGAACAGCAACGAATGGTAAATACTCAAACTCTCAATGCCTTTCGGAATAGAGGGCGCTGCTTTCATATGGGGCTCCGAAAAATAGCTGCTGTTTTTTGGTGGGAGAGTCCACACTGGAGATATCGACAGCGTTTGGAAGATGATAATCCACAAATAATCTGCAACCGGAATAATAGAATAGGTAGTATTCGTGTAGGTCGGTAAGATAGGGTAGAGCAAATCCCTCCACAAAGTGTACCACCCTCGGCATCAAGACTTCGTAGTAATCTTCGGCGGGTAGAAACAACTGGCAAGTTTTTACAATATGACTACCCACAAGATCTAATAGTCAGACACCCTCAGCAATATATTCTGCACATTCAGCTAAAAAGTAAAGTCGCTGGGGGATCCTCTCATGAAAAAGTATCTATTACTGAGTTGATGCACACTTTGTTTTATAATAAAAGTTCGTTATTAATATGAAGCCTTCCAACTCCAGCCATAACCTCTAGCTCAGTGGATTCAGTGATAAAAGCTTCATCAACATCTCCAAAATCAGTAGCAAGTAATACTGCTCACCACTCAGCTAAGTCACCTTCATCAAGAACGACGACTCCACTAATTCATCTCTAGCCATTTAGGCGCTGCTTGGTCGTGGTCGACAAGTACCCAGGTTATTCGGAGAACAGAAGTAAAACTTGATGAGACCTTCTAATAGGTCAGTTTCCAAGAGGCATAGCAATAGCCAGGCACCCAAAGGTGCTCTCGTGAAGGTACCCCCAATATCCTATACAGAAAGTACTGATTGACCTCCGAGGAAACGAATAACCTAGCAGCTAATCATCATCGATGCAGAGTACAGTCCAATCTCAAGTATCAAAGAAGAGCAGCCTAATGAGTAGCTCCACTCAGTTACGGCTATCTTCCTAACTATCAAATGTTAAAGTGTATGCCCGCCTGAAACCTAGCAACCTCGACTAAACGCTCCAAAGAAACTTCATACTATAAACCAGCGACAAGCATGTACGGATAGATAGTTCGGTGTATTCGTTCGATTAGATGTTCGGGTAAAGTGCAACCCAGTAGCAAATATTTGAGAGTATAGCTGTACCGACAGTGAGGGATGTATTTGAAGGGTACAATGGAACCATATTTGCGTATGGGCAGACTGGTTCTGGAAAGACATACACTATGTTTGGTTGTTAATAAAATAAGGGAATTATACCCAGGGCAGTGGAGTTCATCTTCAATACAGTCGATACCAGTATATCGGCTAAGTACAAAATAACGGCATCTATGTTGGAGATCTACAGGGAAACTCTATCTGATCTGTTCTCACTTCAGAAGTGCGATTTAAAGATAAAATAGTCGCAGGAAGGAATATACGTAGAAGGTCTTACTGAATTGGAAGTGCACAACAGTAAAACCTTATTAGGGCTAGTTGATTTCGGATAGCAGATTAGAAAGGTGTCTTCAACCAGGGTGAACCAATACAGTTCTCGTAGCCATACTATCCTGATGATTTGCATCCGGTCTGAATAAGAGGGGAAGGTGTCTCGATGCGGCAAACTACACTTAGTTGATCTGGCAGGTAGTTAAAAGGTTAGGCGATCGGGAGCATCAGGGTAAACTCTGGAGTAAGCTAAGAAAATTAATCTATCTCTATCATGTCTCGGAAATGTAATAAACGCACTAACAGCCCGCAAAAAGAAGGATCATATCCCTTACCGTGAGTCCAAACTCACAAGAATCCTCCAAGATAGTTTGTCCGGTAACTGCAAAACATCCATAATAGTTAACTTCTCAGCTACTCAAGGCTGTATAGAATAGTCGATCTCTGCCATGAAATTTGCTCAAAGGGCAAAGAAAATTACTAACAACATAAAACTTAACTATGGGCAGAAGGTTGGTGTTGACCACCTATACCAGATTATCAATGACCTTCAAAAGGAGCTGCACTAGACTAAGGAGGAACTGTAAAGGTATAAACGGGTAGACTAGGAACAATAAAGCTAAGCTCCCACTGCAAGACTCATCATTCCTTCCGAACGAGCTAATGTATAGGCTTCATTAAAAAACTACCGATCTAGGGCAACCTTCAAGCCCCTAAAAATGTCAATAAATCTGTAATAGATCTCCTCCCTAAGTGCGAGTTCTGACTTTAGGATAAACAACACCTCCCTGCACAGCCCCAGCCTTAGTTCCCTTTCTATCAATCCCAGTTCATGCAAAGACACCTCACTCAATTTCAGCATCAAGAACGATTAGCTTTCCTAAAGCTACTCGGTAAGGTTGGATCTACTAGACCAGCAGTCAATGAGTTACGCATTTAAGAAATGATTTTGTTTATAATTAATTTAAGTTTCCTCATGCACCATCACTAATTCATCGTAAACTTTCCCACCCATCCCACACCTCCTTACTAATATACCTGCCCACTGTCGAGTAGCGGGTTAGCCACGGATGATTCTCTATCTCTGGGAGAGTCATCCTATCTTTAGGATCTACAACTAGTATCCTACTAATCAGATCTATCAGCTAACTAGACAGGTTGCTGGGGTAGTTCACCTGTACTGAGCATATCTTATCGAAGGTTCCCTATTGGTCGTTAGGAGCCTCAAAAGGCTCTCTTCCAGTTGTTAGTTAGTAGGTTAGAACACCCAAACTCCAGATATCAACCTTCTCGTCGTATAGATCCCCCTTGATAATCTGAGGGGCAACATAAGCAGCAGTCCCACAGAATGTCTGTCTCTGTGCGTATGGCGAATAGGTCGACCATCCGAAATCAGACAGTTTGAGCACTCCATTGCTCAAGAGTATGTTTTATGGTTTGATATCTCGATGGATGATTCCTTCACTATGCAGATACTTGAGACTCTCCAATACCTGCTTAATATAGTAGGCAGACTCAGCTTCACTAAAGTTTCCCTGAATTACTCTCTAATTTACCTTCTGCCTCAGCTATCTAAACAGACAGCCTGTGCCTAGTTCCAGCAGCAAATAGATATTTTTGCTATCTCTAAAACACCCGTACATTTTCAAAATGTTGGGATGGTTCATGTAAGTCTGCAGTTTAATCTACTCCAGCAGCTGTGCCTCCATCTCACTCTCCTTCAGCTGTCTTAAATTAATGACTTTTATAGCCAAACAAAATCTCGTAGATTTGTCCTGAGCCAGGTACACATTTCCGAAGCGGCCCTTACCTAGCTTCCTACCCAGATCAAAATCCTCAATACAGATGTCTTTCTTTCTGTTTCTTTAGCTTATTTAGCTGATGGCTTTTCTTAGTTTTTAATCGTAATCAAATTTAACGCTCCGACTTGATTTAGGCAGCACCTTCTGTATTTCAACGCTACTCGTCACCTTTATATTCTTTAGGCTTTTGTCAGATTGAAGGGTTTGAAGACCCTTCTCCCTCAACACTACACTAGAAGTCAGTTTCTTCGATCGCTCCTTACCATTCCCACTCATATTTTATTTGTTCCTCAGGGTACCCGTCGACGAATTATTAGGCTTGCTATTCTTCAGCTTATTGGCTATGTTGATCGACTTAATAGATTTGTTTGATTTGCAGGAGTCTTCCGAACACTTGCTCTTAGTCAGAAGTGCATCAGGACGATCCTTAGACTTCTCAGCCGCAACACCTACATGCTCGTTCTTTCTCGGTCGTTGAGTATTGCATGCCTGTTGTATGAGTTTTTTCAAATCTGTGGCTTTGTTTTTCCCCCGTGCTGATACAGCCTGGTGCTGTTGCATGTCTAACGAATATTATTTCGATAGCAGACCAGTTCAATACATTTCAATCATTAATAAAACTATTAATTGTCTCCATCTCCTAGTCGAACGCCACAAGTCTGTCCCATACTGAACGGCAACCCCGATGTTTTCCATCTTCTCCCCTACCCGAAAGTACCTTATTGTTGCCTTTAAACAGGTAGTTCGCAGCATCCTGGGAACAGCTGGGACACTGGTACCCTTAAATACAATCGAAATGCATTGAGTGCCTGCATTTAAATATAACACTCATTTATTTTAACTTCGTCTGGCATTTCGAACACTCAGTTCCAGAATCGAATCCTTTTCTCTAGGTTAAGACAGTTGTACGTAAGAGTCGATGATTTGAATGTTTTTTTATAGGTGGTTAATCTCAAACAATGCTTTAGTCAATACAAACATCTTTTCTGAGTATCGAAGCCTATCCCTCATCAGCATGTAGGCTTTGGTGTAGACCGTAAAAGGTAGCATGGAAAACCCTTTCGTAAATTTCTACCATTAGTATTAATGTACATCCAGAAAGAAATCTATATTGACTTCTGAGCACATCTAATTCAATATAATGCCTACTATCTCGTTCAATAGTTCTCTAATTGCTACTGGTACGTTCTCCTTCACCAGGTTCTCTATCTTGATATGTTTGAATATTTTCTACAGGCACCTGAACCATACGATTTCGCCCTGGCTGGCATCCGAATAATACTCTTGGGAGCACATCCTAAGGATCTATCGCAGACGCCTGAATAGCATACTAGTGTCTGGTTTCTGCTTTTTAACCAGACCTTTAACTACCTCATCAGATAGCTAGCAGAACACATCAGTAAGAATGAGAGCTCCATCTAGAATCAGACCTTTCCTAAAAGCCAGGCAAGCCATGGCTGGTCGATGCTTTGCTTACTAACATATTTTGTAAGCTTCATCGAGAGGGTAGTTCATTTTCTATAGAAAGGTTTCCACATCGTTTTTCTAGTATTTTATCACAATATTAAGATGGATAAGTTTGAGCTAGTCAGTTAAATGTACTTTAGGGTTGTTAAACACCATCTACAGGAACTTTAGCTGGTACTTTGGGTAGGCTGCTAAAGCTATTATTATCTATTCACAATCTTCGATGTAGCGGTTAGACAGCAATTTGAGTGCCTTCTCCTAGCTTATCTTTACCAATGATATGATATTATTAGGGTTTAGTACCTGCTTCTTTAACTGAGGGATATCCCTATTGTGTTCTAGGTAGTCTAACAGCCTCTCTCTTATCTCTGGATCCCTCATCTTGATGTACTCTTCAAAGCACTTCTCAAATCTACATAACTGGTGGTTTAAATAGCATATAGACTCCCCCATAATTTATCTCACTTTGCTAGATAATATCCTATTTAACAAGGCTTAGCAAAGTTCCTGAGACTTCTCGGTGTACGGCAGTGTCAAATCCAGCAGTCTCATTAGATAAGCGTTAATCTTGACTTACTCCTCCGTACCCACCTCGTCAGTGAGTACCTTGGAAAACATCCTAGGATCCTAAATGAAATGCTCAATAGCCCTTTGTTTGAATAGATCATTAAAGTGAAACTGGTTCTTCAGAATCAGCAGCACAATAAACTTCTGAAGGGCAGGTCCCGACTCCTCCTTAAAGAAATAGTCAGTAAAAATGACATTTTTGAGCATACGTTAATACAACTCAAACTAACTGCTGGATTGTTCTGAATTAGAGTATGCTTACTGTCGAACACATTGTGCTCCATATTGCTGTTCGATTTTATCATGAACTTCTCGCTGTTCTCCAGTATGATCTGCATTATCCGAGGCTCTAGGAATTTGGTTATGAGAATTAGATATCTCTAGGTGCTCAGCTTGCACAGGATCTTCAGGGTAATGGGCATAAAGACGTACGTTACCAATTTTTAAAGCATGTTCTGGTAGATCTATTAATTGTAACACTCGATAAATATCCCCTGCAAGCAGCCCTTGATAAACCAGAACAGGATATCCCCTATTTAGCGCTATCCCTATTTAACTGTGTTCTCCAGCGAAACCAACCCGCATAGCTTAATTATGGGCGTGACATAATCCTGTTGGGAGACACACACATGCACTAACGACCTAAACATCTGGAACCTGAGACATGTTTCGAGTAGCACTGATATCTAGACTTGTTGTAAATCTAAGCTCACTATGAGAACTTAGAGAAGTTTATCCTTCTTTTAGTTCTTGAAGAATCTTATGCAATCGATAAGTGCCTTCGTGGGCATCACTTTGACTTTCCTGTTCATAATAGATTCTTCCAAAACCCTGTAAAACAGCTACTTGAGTTTGAGAGTTTCAACCACCTCTAGTATCGTTGTAAATAGGTGAATATAATTTTCAGTGTCCAGCATGAAATTAATTGCTAAGCGAACAGTGTGTTCATGGGTTTATTGTTCCTTTTTTAGCTCAAATGACAGATAGGTCATGGTTATCTTCTCAAAGAAATTCATCATCTCTTGTTTGCGTAGCTAGCTATTCTAGTTTATACCTGCCAATTTCTTAATCTTACCCTTGTATATCATCATCGCATAGATCATAGCTCTTTCCCACTGTCCCTCATTAGTGCAGTTATTGAGGTATCCCTGCCAAGTATCCACTGTCCCTAAAATCAATCTTTTACCCTCCACACAACTAAATATGCTCTCATTCCAAAGTGACCTCATCATATTCCTGTACACGATTTGTTTATCAATTCCTGCCGATTCCTCAGTATTAAAGTAGTCGATATAAGAAAACTTCTCATAGTCGATTTTGGCTATTAGTTCGTATTGCTCTCCCACATTACCTAGTTAAATGCCTTCGGTAGTCAGGTAAATCAGTAGATTATTGCTTATAAAACATCCCGAGTAAATCACTCTTGCTGTCTCCAGCACATACACGTTGTGCCATTAGCTTTTACTATCCACCTCCACTCTCTTAAAAAAGTGTACCTCACTCCCGTTAGAACAAACAAACAGAATATGAGTTTTATTAGATTGGTCGAATCCACCCACTCCAAAATCAAACGCTCCTGCTGATTAAATCTCGTTGCCTTAAAATAGATCCTGCTAGTAGTTGAGACTAAACTTCTATTTACTGAGAGAAATAACCCTTACAGTTGACTTCCTATAAATACCACATATTATCTCACTCGGCATAAAGTTCCCCTCCAAATGACGATGCACCAACACAAAGTTATTTCTCATGTTTAGCTTTACTGCTGGAACTTCCTGAGGCTTCTATTAATCCTTTGACAGGAAGTTCTTCCACATTTTCTTCAGTTTATCCCTTGTTTTGGTCTTCCCCTACTGATAAATAGGCCATTAGCTGATACTTGTCACCACATGCTTATCCATTATCTTCTTTTCGTTTATCTCAAAGAACACTAGACTCCCAGCAGCATCAGTAGCACACAGCTTCGTGCTACTCACCCATTCTACTTTCAGGATGGGATATGCGAAGTAGCTTATTTCTGTTATTACTGCTCTTCTTAATATCGAGTAGCACACTAGCTTACCCGATTTGCACCCGAGCGCTAAGTTGTCCATGTACACATCCATACACAGGATGGTCTAACGTATCGGAAATTTGTGGAAGCTCTGGATATTCAGCATATCGAATATGATCGCTTCGGATTTACATCCCACTACAATATACTTAGAGTCAAGGCACACCCCTAGTGGGTAGCTCTCTAGGGAGCCAATCATCTGTTCATACTCCACGTTATAGGTGTAATCCCAGCTGGGAAGCACCTCCGAAATGAATGGGAGTTCCTAAGCGTCCGTCGAAATCTATTTGAATGGCTCAATTTGGTAGTCTCCGATATCGGGCAGGCGAAATGAAGTATTCTGGTAGAGCTGGAGATTTCTAGGTTTGGCTAAATCCTTCCTATCGGTGAGAAGGATCTCTATAGATTAATCCATAATATGATAATTCAAGAACGACCCTCCTGGATCTACCACCAGCAGCGCAGTAAATTGTAATGTCGATGAGGGAGATGGACCAAAACCGACAGTTCGGCTTCCAACTACCCACCATTCAGCCAAGTACCCTGGCATACTGAAGGTGGAAATTTGCCAGTAGTTGTTAGAAACCAATAGAGGGGTCAAAGCTATTAGCAAATGGGCAGCTGAAGAAAAATAAATGATAGAATTCGTTAAAATAGCCTAAATAGAAAACTCTCTCAGCTCATCCCTAAGTTATTCATAGCTCAACAGTGGCATTCTCAAAAATACTCACAAGTACTGACGAAAAAAAATATCAGTTCAGTCCTATAGCAGAGAAGTGTCTGCTGAAGAATCTGAATTAGCTGTATCTGTGGTTCCCTTGGGGATTTTCTAAAGGATTCGAAGTTCGTTGGTTGCACAGTTATAAATGGCTGGACTCAATTTGTTCTTGAGTTTAAGAAGTTGTTGAAGCCCAACGGCCTTGAAATTGAGTTGGACCTGGGCACTCTGGGGTAGCTTAGTTGGGAGTGTTCGATCTGACATCGCTGGTATTTATTAATTATAAATAATAAAGCATAAGAATTGGTTTTTAAAACAGAAAATTTAATTATTAAAAACTACCCGCGGGACCCCTTCACCACTATTTCCGTCAACTAAATCATAAACGCGGCCCTATTCAACCGTTCCAATCGGTGTCTTCAATATCCTTCTTCTCATTCCAACTTCTACCACCTCATCTCAAACTTCACACACTCTTACCTTCAAAGTACCGGCGTTTCCTCAGATCTTATTTGATATTTCAGCACTTGGTGACATCCAAGTCCCCATGACGTTAGGTTCTTATTATGAAAATTCCTAACTACGTCGACTATGCAGGAAATATAAATTCACAATTAACCTATCCATTTCAATACAACCAATTGTTGACTATAATCACTATCCTCCGATTTATCAGATTCTTCTTGCAGCATCATATTTTATTACCCCCTTCCTCTTGTCTTATTTATTCCACGTGCCTGTCAAATTATACTCACCCAACCATATTCCGCTGGGAAGATCTATCGTAAAGATACAGGCACTCCCATCAAGCATCTTAGTTCTATCCCAAACGGGTTCTTCGACTGAAAACTAACCCTTTCTAATGAGTATTACTGTAGCTCTATCATTTTAGAAATAACTTTGTTGAGTGATCTACTGAAAAGGGTTCAATTGAATATTGACTGTTCCGACGACATGTTTGAGGATTGGCTGTAAATATGCGGACGGATAGTTATATAGCTATTTAAATAAACATCAGCCAAATATCAGCGCATGGGAATTTAAATTTCTAACTGTTAACTCAACCAAGCATTTGCATCTGATCCCAAAAACAAAATTTAAACATATGAGGATCCTATCAAAAACTTTACCTATATCTGTCGGAAAGGACGCAAGTATCGCTACATACAGAAAATGATCCACATTCATGATTAAATGCACAAACTCAAACTTTAACAACGCCTCGAGCTTAAGCGTCTCAACGGTCAGAATCACGTTGTTCCACTCGTACACTATCAGTTCCATATTAGCAAAAGTTCCTGTTCAGAAGATAATATTGCCTATGTTTGGTTTTAATCTCCACAGATCGACCTCAGATAATAAATTGCACGCAGAAAGGATGCGAACGGAAGATTTCAGAAATAAGAGATCGTAAACCTACTTAGGTCTTGTGTAATAGCTTTAGGATATCTAAAAAGACAAGGATAAAACTATTAGGCTGTCTGTGCAGGAAACATCTACTATTCAGATGAGGGTAAGGTAGTAATAGCTGACCCTCTGATCTGTGAGAGCAGAGACTCAGCCAAACAATTCAAAGATGTGTACTTCTCTCAGGAATACCTTAACTACTTCCAATCAAAATCGAGTTTAAATATCGACATGTACTGTAGTGATCTGTTTTCCCTTGGGATGATCGGACTCGAACTAGCACTTATGGAGAGACTTGACTCGATTTATCAGTTTAGCAGTCGGCAGTTGAACATTCGTCTTTTACACAGTAAACTCGAAGAAGTTAAAGATGTCTAACTCAAGCTTATGATAAGAGGGATGTTGGATTTAGATCCTGCTCAAAGGAAAAAATGGTGTTAATAAATGTTGGTATGTTTGGCATCATAAATAAAACAACAAAAGCCTTTGGCAGTAGCCAATAAATAAAATGTTTCCAAATGCACTTAAGTTCCTCGAACTCATTCTGTGTTGAAACTTACCCCCAAGCATTTTTAAAACAAAACCCCTAAAAAATTATCCGTAAGCTTCTAAACATGCAAGCACAGTCCGAGGCCTAAATTTGCTGCTGGTTCAGTACCTTCTTCTCCTATTTTGTACAAACGCAGTCCAGTTGATCATCCCTCGATTCACATTGGGAGCCAATTAATTAAGAGCCCAAAATAAAGCCCTAGAGTGAGAACAATCAGCCCAAACACCAAAGTTTTGCCATTAGGCTTCCAATCTAGAATTTAGCCTAAAACTTATACCAATACCAACTAAATAAAAGTCAGTGCCAACAACACAAGCATGAGGTCTACCAGCACTCAAACTTTGGGTTCGAAGATTCGGTCGATTATCTCTCAGAAGAATGGGCACAGCAGCATATGTTCTACCATGCTGAGGGAAGCTCCCCATACTAAATTCTCTGTGAGTTCCAACGTACAGCATTCTTTATTACACATAGGAACAAGTAGAAATTTAAACAATTTAAAACCCCACCTTGTAACTAATTCCAACTAATCAACTCTAAAATCAAACACTCCCACGAATGAGACTCATTAACTTCCAGCCCGATCAAACTAAAGTTTATATGAGGGCCGTGTCTAGCAGCAGGTCCCATTCCCTATAGATTTACACAAATAATGTGAGTCCATTGCATGCTAACTTGAATAGAGAGAGCAAGAAGACGAACTCATAATGACAACTCCAGTCAAGAATGCTCAGGCAAAATCTTAGTAGTTCAAAAGTGGGATAAATACAACTCCAATGAAAACACTTTAAGCGGTTAAGAAAAACCTCAAGGAATACAAATTTAATGATAACTATCTGATGCTGGAAGAGTAGAGACAGTCTGCTTATGTTGTTAAACTTAAAACAGAAGATGGATGCAGTTATTAAGGATATGTACGAGATCAAAAACGAAACGGTCCAGGGAAATTCTATAGTAACTAAGGTACTCATTACTAAGGCTTCTGGAAGGATGATAAAATGCATGGATTTGGACGTCTATTTTCTAATTTTGGGGCTTTAGTTTACGATGGAAACTGGTCTTAAGGATTGTTTGAGGGGAACGGCAAGATATACAACCAGTATGCTTAACGAAACTCCCTTCCTTTCGACTACTCTAACTTCGGAAGCATAGGAAATATATGGAACAGCTACGAAGGAAATTTTAAAGCAAATTCCAAGAGTGGATATGGAATCTTAAAACTAACCAACGGTTAGCAGTTCTAAGGCCAGTTTGCAGATGACTTCGTTCATGGAAAGGGTCGCTATCAAACTCTTGATGGCCACATAATAAGTGGAGAATGGGCTTAAGATAAACTGATCCGAAAATATTGATAATATTATATTCGAATTGATTTTCAAAAAATCACATCTACTTTTTGGTTTGAATAGTAAGTGCCTTTTATCTTAGAACTTTGAATTTTCTTTTTCTAAGATGACATGGATTCTTCTAAGGGAAGTAATATCTCCAATTATGCATCATATCGGACTACGTTCCCCAGAAATCTACTGCACGTTTATTTAAAAAACTCTGCAAAGCTCCATCCAGTTTATCAGAAATGGTCGATTTCATAGGCTCAACATTGTATTCAACGGAGGCCTTGTGACTTGTTACACTGTACTCAGAAAGCTACTCGGATCTGCTTGTTGTGCAAATTTTGAAGTATTTCCTGGTGGAAGGATCAGAAGTAGGGTCCGTGTAATCCACCTATTCCCTAAAATTAACATGATCCTTTTACAATGACTATCTATCGTGGAGAGGTTTGTGAGTATTTTTGGGTCGTCTAAACCTCACCAATAATCTATTCTGCTTACTCTTACGATTATTATCTAAGTACTTGTAGATAACTTGTTGGAGTAAAGGAACGTAATGGAGCCTGGGGCAAGAGAACATGGTATGCTGCTCTTTGGGACAATACTTACAACTGTAAAGCTATTAAGGGTTGATGTTTGTATGGTTTTTATCTCGCAGTAAACAGAATAGCTAGTGGTCGATAGATACAGATCGGAGAAGGCCCTCAAGATCCTCATTCTCAAAATAGTAGATAAAGCTGTAAGTTAGAGATTTTACAAAGTATTTGAGTTATTTACGATGAATGAACGCTAGGTTGAGAAGCTTTGGTTCTTAATTCTTCCGAACTTACAGGGATTGAATAAGTTCATATTCTTTACTGTTTCTTTTGTAAAACATTCCGAGAGATCCATTTTTTACTATAATACACTTGGAAACCCCGCCACACTCCATAACCGTCTCATCTGGATGACACATCTTCCTTTCAATATGTTAGGCCAACCGATACTTGGAGCCGATCGTCAGATGCTTGAGGAACTCGATATTCTAGAAAATCTTGATATTGGCCTGCCTCAAATAACTCCTTTTAAGATCAACAGGAATTTCCTAAAGAAATGCATTCTGAGCATGATAGTTAAGCTCACTCTTCATTTTGAACGACTATTCAATATAATTTCGAATCTTAATTTACAACTACTTGTTTATCGTGTCATTTTCCATCATATTCCTAAATGTTTTTCTATTATGGTCTCTCTCAGCTCTCTGTCTCCTTAGATTGTTGATAAGATTTCCAACACAGTTTATGTTGTAGGCTAGGCTAATACAGCTCACCATTTAAATCAACGTGAGGCAGATAGCTTATTTATAGTTAGTTGCAGCAAGGTCTCCAAATCCTACCGTTAGCATAATGGTAGTGCCCCAATAATACCCCCACACATATCTTTCATACCAGGGAGTACCTATCAAATTGTATTTAGTCAGCCAGTTTTCGTGACTGAGTTTACTCATCGCATTGAGAATAATAGATAGGAAATGGGCGAAACAGAAGTTAGTAATAAAGACGATCATTAGTCCCCAGTACTGCTAACTAATGAAGTTGTTGACATAAATATAGTAAAGAGTCTGCACCTTTGAGAGTATTTATGGAACTTTCCAGACTATCGATATCCTCAGAATATTTTTAATAATTTCGTCCTGGCTAATAGACAAATCTATCAACAGTACTACCAGATTAATTATGTCGCTGGTAAACTTTTCCTTCACATATTTTTCAGAGATCTAACTTAAGTAAACCAGCATTTTTCCACTCGAGTTTCTCTGGGAACATAAATTGAAAACTATTTCCAACAACATAATAGGAACAGCGATGTACTGGGCTATTCGAATTAGATTACTCAGACTACTGACACTTTCGTCTTCGCCAAACACTGCGGCTAATGAGTAAACAACGATGACAAACACAATACTTAGAATACTGACGATAGTAAAAATGCTATTTATAATGCTTGAGCATTGCCATCCTTCAGTCTTGCTAAGCCACTAGTGTATTCCCAATTTATCCTTTTTAAAAGTCTCTTCAACTGAGATGGGTTTTCTCGGAATTCCAGTTCTCTTAAGCTTGATACAGAAGTTGTTGACAAGGCGATTTATTTTGTTTTTCCGTACAATTTTTCTCAGAAAAGAAGGCTGTCGTTGGGTGATAAATATTCCTGATTTTGCTAAGCTAGACTGTGTCTCGTTGTATTCTTCAGTCTTTAAAGGTCGTTTAGTGGGCCCATTGAACCCTTCCACAGCCTCCTACAAACCATACTTTTAGGGAATTTCATTTAACCACTCAGGAACTCGATCTTCTTTTTAGTTCAACTGAATCATCTTTATTATGGAAATCAATAATTATTCCATACTTCCAATACCTCCCCCACAAAATATCTGACGAATTTTACTCCTTCTACTTTGTTGGCAATTGCCAGTGCGAAGAATGTAGGTTTGTTGTTAATTATAGACCCTGAAAAATATATATTTATCATTTTCATTAATTTATGCCATCTTCCAACACCCAACCAACTTACTAATATTTAGAAACCCACCAATCTTTCTGATAACCTGATTGGAAGAACTTTTGTTTTGGCATTATTCTACACCCCAACTCATCTATTTTGAGTTGATAAGCTGGCCATTCAATCAAACATCACAACAAATAGAGTTTAACTAGAAGGTTTCTTTCACCAGATTTGTTGGAGGCCATTTAATCAAGAGTTTGAAATGTAAGTATAGTTGCTAACTTGCTTCGCAGAATTGTAGTAAAGAAAAAAGAAAATAGTAAGGTCAGGTAGCGATTATTATGTCTATTATGTGGATTGAAACCGAAATAATTATCATTTTTAGGATTCATGGAAAATGGCTCACGATTTCGGAATAATCCGATGCCTATGCCTTCTGACGACGAAAACATGATTATTAACTTAGCCCACATGAGAAACAAGTATTGTTTAGAGAAAAATCGAAAAACTGATTAGTCTGCCATGTACGGAAGCTACACCCGCCGTACGGGTAGGAGGGCTTCTGTCTTCCATTAAACCTAGGGTGACATCCTGAGATAAGGTTCCAGGAAGATAAACCCATCAGAGGGGATGATACATAGAGTAAAGAAGTACAGAACATAAAAAGCAGTGTTTACATTTCTCTAAAAATTAAAGCAGGCTTCAATACTATAGAAACCCAGCAATCTGACCGAAATTAGCTAGAAATCCTAACTACTTTAGAGAATTTTCTAGGATAGGGAGGGTCACTAGGCTAATGGTTTCTGGGTAGCCATCGCATAAATAATATGCTTATGTATCTACGCCTGGCTCTCAGTTGTTTACTCACTAGTTCTAGTATTCGATCACGTACAGACGGTACCCATCTTTCGCATCACGCAGACTATCGCTCTCTTCAACCTACTAATCTAAATTTATCTAGAATGCTTCATTAAGACCTACGACAATGGAAAGCTTCTCAACCAGATTAGACATATCGTCAGGTATTACTTTAAAGGAAAGGTGAAAACTGATGCCGCCTTCCTACTGATTTTCATTGTGGATTTGTGTGGATATTCTGAGACTCCAATGGCTGCTTTAAGAATGTGCGTGCTTCTTCGATTTTTCAGTTTCTTTAGCAGAACAAAAAAAATAGAAAGTGTAATATGTACTAATCTAAGAAGAAAACAGCAATGGGATCTCCTTCAAATCTTATTTTTTAACCTGATGTTTGTGCACATCCTCTCCATCGTCCTCAACTCTATGGCTCTTATCAACAACTAAGTCAACTGGCTCATCAAAAATAACATCAACCAAGAAGCTTGGTACGTTCGATACGTCTATGGGTATTACTGGGGAATAACGATCATGCTTACGGTTGGTTTCGGAGATTTCACTGCTTCCAACTGGCAGGAGGCTCTCTGTCTTACATTTATCGAGCTGGTGAGCTGTGTACTGTTTAGTTATAACATAAACTGTGTAGGCAGCCTCATAAAGCAGCTTCAAGTGTAATAAAAATAGAAATAGAAAAACCTTAGAACCTTCAGGAAGATATGCGTTGATGCATAGGTGAGTACAATAAAGGGCATTAAGTAGTTAGAGAGTAAAATTAATCACTTCATCTAGAAGTCTTCTGAAATTAAAAGTTAGTTCGATCTAAAAGTTGAAAAGGAAACGCTGGATTTGCTACCCAAAAGACTAAGCCATGAGTTTCTGAAAAAAATTAATAAAAGACTATTCAGTGAGCTGACTCTGTTTGGCAGTTTGACTGTCAAGACTATTCAAAGACTCTCACTAAATATCCACAAGAAGATTGGTCTGCCAGAGGAGATTATCGTCAAAAAAGGAGAGATCTCCAAACTATGGCTTCTGACTAAGGGACAGGTTGCCTATATTGTCAATTCTTCCTTCAAGCACTCTTCTGAACCCAAAACCATTCATAGAATATAAGCTACTTGCAAGTCAACTCTACTATCATTTAATAGCTTCATTAAAAAGACAGACCATAAGTACGATATTATGTGCGTCGACTATGGTGTTCTCTACACATTAGAGTCCTAGTAGCTTTAGAAGATCCTAAAGCACTAGCAAATAGATTACTAAAAATATTGCTAGCTAAGAGATTCCAGCAAGTACATCGCCGAGGATATCCAATGCCTACTATGTAACAATATCATCAGCAAACATACAAGGTTTAACTGCCCAAAAGAGCACTACATCCCATTAAAATAGATAGTGAGTATGAAATACAATAAATTGAAAACTAGCAACAAGAGAAAGAAATTTAGAGTGGGTCGATAGAGATATCCTAACTATCAGAGTAGCATCTGCTGCGATCCTCCAAGCAAAAGCCGCATTTCAGGTACTTAGGTGTAATTGAAGTGCATCATTTTAAATGAGAGCCAATTCATGCCAGCTATAGACGAGCAGGAAATTGCTTACGAAAGTGATAGACTGCACCTTTGGAAGTACTACTTTCTCTCTCAAAACTTCACCAATCTGTTTCACAGCCGAAACTTTTTATGACGAATTTTCTATTATTAACATACATCATTATTATTTAATCGCATGAAAAATCTTAAGGTCCTTTAGTTCTAAGGACTGGCTCCTTCAGTTATGTGTGGACTGTTCTTCGCTGATCTGGGCGCCTAAGTAGTCATCGTTGCTAGACACTAGCCTAATGCTTTTTCTCTCCCTACAGATTCAAACATACTCAACCGGAACAAAAGTACCTTTCCTCTTAAATAGAATGCATATGTTTAAACCTTAAATCTAAGAACGACATCGGCATTCTAAAGCTTCTTCTGCGCACAACCGATATCGTCATAGACTCTTTTAGGCCTGGAGTGCTGGAGAAGCTTGGGATCGGCCCTTAGGATATGAATCAGATTAACTAAGGAATTCTGCTACTGAGAGTTTCTGGGTTCGGACAGACTGGAAAAGACGCATTGAGACCAGGACACGATCTGACTTATTTAGGTACTTCTGGGATTTTATCTAAATTTGGGCAGCAGGAGAAACCACAGTTTCCCAATAACTATGTTGCAGACTTTGCAAGCTGCATGCTTGGAATAACAGCTACGATGGCTGCTCTTATCGAGAGGACAAAAACTGGAAAAGGCCAAGTAATCGATTGTTCTTTAACGCATTGTTCTCAGTACTTCGGAAAACCATTAGCGGTCTATAAATAGAAATCTGTCATAAAGATGGTCGATCACAATAATAGATAGTATGTTGTTGTGGGAAGTAACAAAGAATAAGCCAATAAGTATTAGTAGGAACTCAAAAAACAACTGTAGGGCACTTCCCTTGTGTCTCCTAATGTCACATTGATAGCTAAACTTGAGGAACTGTCTAAGAACTAAGAGTTTAAAAAGTAAGGGTTCATAATCCCAGCTAATAACAAATACGGATATTAGTTTAGCTCTCCTATTATGAAAGAATCTACACCTAGAGGGGTACTTCCTAAACGAGACTAACACACTATCTAATTTCTCAGAAGTAATAATATTTCTTAAGACATGATATCCAAATCTCGGAATCACCTCAAATCAAAACTTTGAACCGTAATCGATAAATTATTTTTGTTGGTTGGATCCGGACCAACTATTATTAATATGAATCGAATCGTAAGATTGTAAATTAAATCTTCAAAGCAGAAACTTATCAAATTTCAAAGATTTTCAATATGCTTGAAAAACGTTCCTTAATCTGTGAGCAAATAAATTAGAGCTTTATCTACTTGATTAATACACGTTTCCTATTAATATTTTAGGCTCATGAAAAATATTCCACTGGTTCTATGGTTGGTCTTAAGCATCGCAGCCAACTCTAAAGATGCAGTTGAGGATAAAACTGAAAAGGGTACATTTTAGCTAAAAGGGTTTGTATCGAAAGAACTGTCAATTAACTTCGAGCAGTACCAGAATCCCTATCACATCAATATCCAACGAGTCAAAACTACAACTCCCTAAATCCCAAATCCCTGCAAAGGGTACGCCAAGAACTTAGAGTTCCAGCAGGAGACCACACTGCTTCGACTGGATACCCATTTATCTCAGAACTCCAACCCTGAAGATAGCCTCTTCAAAAGCCTTACGACTCTAGACCAGGAGGAGTACATACTGGAATTTTTGACAGTATTAGACAACTACTTTGTCATAACATCTGCCAATAAGGTCTACTTCCTCAAGGAGAAGGATGGCAAATTGCAAAGGGAAAATGTAGTCTCACTGCCAAAGTAAGTAAGTAGTCAAGTCCTCAGCAATAGGTTTTTCGCTCTTCTTGTCGACTACGACGTTCTTCTAATATTCGCAGATGCCGCTGTTATGTGTACTGAGTAGGCCTGCAAAAATATCATGGGCTGGCAGAATATCTAAATCATGACTCATGCCACTTACCTTAAAACCGAAATAAATCGATACATTTTTGTGGGTTTAGACTCAGCAGGTTTCTCTGTGTACGAACTCACCCCAAATAACGATCTAAAGTTAATTAAAAAAATGGGCCCTAGGGACTTCGGCCAAAGTTCAATTGCTATTCACGATATCAACGTAGAGTCCATAGAGAAGGGAGAGGTGTATGTACTGGATTACCAGTCAGGACTTTACTCCTTCAAGTACAACTAAAACAACATGGCTGACATCAAGCCCAAGAAAATACTCAACCAATCCAGCTGCTTCTCTATGGATGCCCATGGATACTAATACTTTATACTCAACTGCCGAGCTGGTAGCGCTGACTACTTGTTGGAAGTTTTCCATGCTAAGAACTTTGATATGTACATAACATCAAGACCTATGTATCGCTACTAGGTAATTTACGATGTGAACCTTGCTAAAGATTACTACTCTTCACGCACTGAGTCAGGGTTTAGGTTCTATTGGAGGTCTCCTCATAATAAACACCCTGAAGAGTTCAAACACGCTGGAGATCTGTTTTTGCACAACGCTGTACAGTCGAGATTCAAACAAAACCATCTATATTATGCCACTCTCAATGAGCTTAAGAGGGTTGAAATAGTAGTTAAGCCTGCCCACGCTAGCTGTTTCAGCGACACTCCCACTTCCTAACAGTATCTAATATCTTACTATACTCCTTGCCCTGACAACTCAGGTACCTAGTAACATAATTTAGAATCTACGTGCCTGTATGAGGATACAATTACATACAACGCATGGCAACATAAATAAATTAGAGTATTGAGAAACATAATCCCTACGATAATGTCTTTCGTCTGCTTCCTATTGGTATTATTGGCCATTTATCTTTGTTATCGAAGATATTCAAGGAAGGAAGAGGAATTACTGAAAAATACCCAATCCATGAACCAGTTTGGGATTGATAGTAATCGTTGAACATAAATAATTAGTCAACAGAATATAAAGTTTATTTATAAACAGTTGTAGAAGACATTCAAATAGCTGTGCGAAGCCTTATCTGCCTTACACATGCCTCTCACCATTTTTTGGTTCCACTCGACAGGTTGTTGTTCGGCTATCTCATTATCTTTCTACGATATCCTTGCACCAAGACTCACTCAGTCTTGTCATCTCCAGTCTCTATTCGATCTGCTTCTTCAAACTGTGTTTCACCTTGAATTACCCGAACGTGGCCTTGTTAGTTGGTCCCCTTGGAATTCCTTCTTGTGCATTTTAAAGACCAAATTCCTCTGGTCGAATTCATCAATAAAAGTGCTTCTGATTGTCTCCACATTGGCTTTGGCTTCAGTTATAAAGTAAAGGTATAAAAAGGTATAAGCGGGCAACAGGGCCGCTTTGTTTTTTGTTTTGATTGCTCAAGCTCGGTTTTGGGCCTGCATAACTGACTGCACACCTTGTCCTACTTCTCGAGATCTTCTAAGCACCCTTGCTCATGCAACCTTGGTGCCCAAGCAGTAGAGCTTCAGTTCTTTGAGAAGCGATATTGCTTTTGCCCTGTTCTTCCTGACTTGGCTATCTTTGACCAGTGAGGGAGGTCTATTTAAATATTGTGGCATACATGCCGTGCTCGGATGCGAATAGCTTCAGATCTGGCCATCCCCATGAGATCCCCAGCAATCAGCTTGAAGGTGTAGTTGGCCGTGTTTATTGGAACACTCACGAATTTCTTGAACCAGACCCGTAGATGAGCTTCTACTCTTTCTCTCCGCTATAGAAAGTGTTGCAAACTCAGTCAATGCTAGCCGTTAGGATGGTGCTATGAGCATCAGAAACAAAATCTGGTTGGTTGATTCTAATGTCATCAATCTTCCTAATGCCAAACAGCTTATGGCTG